>CM020241.1:212673-277479 GCA_009819775.1 Phoenicopterus ruber ruber
AGTCTGAGTTTCCCCTGGGAAGAGGCTGAGGTGCTGCCAGGGACCTGCCTGCCCACGGCCAGAGCTGAAGGCAAGCGGGGGACCGGGTTATTTACCGATCCCGCCGGCCCCGACGTCTCCGACCTCCCGTGGGGCCAGGAAGGGGCTGCAGCCACCCCAGCCCGCACGAGCCGCCGGCAGCACGTCACGTACCGAACCAACCCCAAGGACCAAGATCCTTGGCCCGGGCAGAGGCAAACTGCCCGTGTTTGCTGCCAAGGTGCAAGAACAAGCCCGCCCCGAGTCCCGTTCCCCAGGCCTTGGCACCAAGCCGGGGCGAGCCGCCGGCACTGACCGGTTTGCGGAAGGGCAGGAGATCTGGCGGCCGGAGGACGTGGAAGAAGTTGGCCGGAGTGGAGCAGTTCACGACGATCCAGTTGCAGTCGTAGAGCTGGCGCACGTCAAAGTCGTCCAGTTTCTGCCTCAGCGAGCGCGGTCGAGGGGATTTCAAGAAACACAAGGTGCCTCTTGGCCTCGCAGCTCCGGCAGCGGGGAGAAGAGCGGCACCCAGCCCTCCCTCCCTCCAGAGCACACGGAGACCCACGGAGACCTGGGAGAGGCTGCAGGTCTGTGCCCCCCCCACCTTGGGGCGGCCACGGGGGTGGCCAGCAGCCCCCTCCCACACCACTTTTGGGGTCTCCTCTGCCTCACGCTGTGCAGCAGCCCCAGGGGCAGCAGAGGTGTAGCCTGGGCACCGGGTTCAGCCCCTTTCCCCAAACCCTCCTGGCTGCAGCACGAGCCCCGGGCATCCCACGGCTCCTGCCACCGGCTCCGTGACACCCGCCCGACCGCAGCGTTGCGCCCAGCCCACCCGCGGGTTTCGCCCCCCTCCCCATTTCGAGGCGCGGTCAGATCCAGGACACAGGAGGCTGGGCTGAGCTCAGCGCAGCCGCCACTCACGGGGAAGACATCGGGATCATCGTTGCACATCTGCAAGAATCGCTCTGGGCGGCAGAGGAGTGCTCGGGACCCTGCGGGGACCAAGCAGGGGAGAGTGAGCAGGGGACAAGGCTGGCACGAGAAGCCGATGCTGGGCACGGCCACGCCGCGAGCAGTGCTACCTGCCGCCGCCACCCTCGGCTCTGCTTCTGGTGCAGGCCAGGCAACGGGCACCCCTGGTGCCCGCAAGGTGGGGGGGTCCTCACCATGCCCTCCATGCCGTGGGGAAGCAGCAGGACGATGCCGTTCTGCCTGACCCACTTGGCCTGCCCGGGACAGATGAACTGGTCGATTATGCACTGAGCGGTGTTGTGGAAGTCCCCGAATTGGGCTTCCCAAAGCACCAGGGCGTTGGGGCTCGCCATGGCGAAGCCCAGCTCGAATCCTGAGGGATGGGAGAGAAGCGAGGGGGTTATCCTCCCGGAGCAGCCTCACCCCCCCGGGCGGCAGGCGCGGACCCCCTCGCTCACCGAGGACGCCGTACTCCGAGAGAGAGCTGTTGCAGACGGTGTAAGGAGCCTGGTTGGGCCAGAGGTGGTTCATGGGGATACAGGTCCTCTTGTCCACATTCTGATCGTGCAGGACGTGGTGGCGATGGCTGGAAAAGGGGAAAGCGATACTCCATCGTCACCCTTCGGATCCCTTCTGGAAAGGCTGGAATCGCCTTTACGGCCACCAAAGGCACGGCTTTACCTGAACGTCCCCCTCTCAACATCCTGGCCGCTCAGGCGGATGTGGATGCCCTCTTTGAGCAGAGAGCCGAACGCCATGTACTCTGCCAGGGCCCAGTCCACCGTCCGGTTCTTCACCATCTCCCCGCGGGTTTTCAGAATACGGCTCAAACCTGCCGGGACAGAAGCCGGTTCGTAGCCAGCACGGGAGGCAGCTCCAGTGACACTGTGTTTGTCCCACAACCTGGCCATGGTCTGACAGACTGCAAATGCCCAGGGGCAGAGGAATGGATCCACCTCTGCCAGAAGGATGAACCAGGGACGAGGAATCAGGACTGCAGGGAAGGTTTAGCTCCGAAGAAGAGCTACTCCTCAGTTCACTTCGCTTAACCACAGCTCCCTTGTGAACTAATTCTTGTAGACTCACAGAACGGTTTGGGTTGGAAGGGACCATAAAGATCATCTAGTCCAACCCCCCTGCCAAGGGCAGGGACACCTTCCGCTAGACCAGGTTGCTCAAAGCCCGTCCAACCTGGCTTGGACACTTCCAATGATGGGACATCCACAACTTCTCTGGGCAACCCGTCCCAGTGCCTCACCACCCTCATTATGTCCAATCTAAACCTGCCCTCTTTCAGTTTGAAACCCTCGTCCCTTCTCCTGTCACTACAGGCCCTGGTTAAAAGTCTCTCTGCGCCTTTCCTATAAGCCCCTTTATGTACTGAAAGGCCGCAGTCACGTCTCCCTGGAGCCTTCTCTCCTCCAGGCTGAACACCCCCAACTCTCAGCCCTTCCGCACAGGAGCGGTGCTCCAGCCCTGGGATCACGTTCGTGGCCTCCGCTGGACCCGCTCCAAGAGGGCCATGTCTTTCTTGCGCTGGGGACCCCAGAGCGGGATGCAGTGCTCTGGGGTGAGGTCTCAGGAGAGCGGAGCAGAGGGGTGAATCCCTTTCCTCGACCTGCTGGCCACGCACAGCAAAGCACTGTAACGGGTCTCTTCCTTCCAGGCAACATTCCAGCCCTATGCCTCATCTCCTCCGGAACAAACGCCCTGTCTGGCATAGCTGCCGCAAGCTCCTACCTCCATGGATAGTGAAATCCTCCACCGGCACCGAGCTGGCCACTTGACCAATGTGCGTCAAGTCCTCTTCGTTCAGACCGGTGGAAGGGCAGGTCATGCTCCGGGGTTGGCCGTCCAGAGTGAAGAAACCTGCAGGAGGAGGAGCAGCCCACCGGGTTGTGGGAGCCATGCCCAGCTCCGCGTGAAGAGCTCGGGTCACGGACACCCTCAAGCAAGGGTGGGGATGCCAGGAGCGGAGAGCACCACCCCACCAGGGTGATTTACTAGAAAATAGCTGCTGCAGCTCTAGAGAAGCCAGGCTCTTTGCTGGGGACCTCAAAAACCTTGTTGGTGACTTACCAGGCCAGGGTGAGTCCAGCCAGTGCTTGATGTGCAAGATCTTTTCATCCTTGGATCTCGCATGGGCCTCCTCGCAGATCTTATCGTACTTGGCAATTTCCTCCTGAAAGGCAGAACCAGGGGGTGGAAAAATTAGCGAGGGGTCTCCAAACAAGGGTGCTGAGCCTGGGGGCCTCGGCGCGAGCCTGCAAGGGCGCTGGAGGGCACAGCTGGTCCCCATGGCAGAGGAGCCCCGGGCCGCGCAGCTCAGCCTTAGAGAGCAGAGCTGCTGCCGGAGGCCCCCGTCCCCCAAGGGACAGCTCTGCCGCTGTGCGAACTGACAACTCACATTCAACCCTAAAGATGCTGCAAAGTGGTACCGGGGCAAGGAGGCCAGCAGAGCTGCGGCCGCGCGTGCTGCCAGGGCGGCAGAGCTGGGGCAGGGGACCTGCCCCAGATACCCCCAGGCTCCAGAGAGCCCGAGTGCTGCAGAGCCCAACTCTCCCGTGGGTCCCTGCCGTGCCGCAGTGGCCCAGCGCCGTACGGCCTCTGCTGCACTGATCACAGGGCAATCCTTGAACGATGTTCCTGTGCTGTTCGGAGCTGGCACAGTCCAAGGACAAGCCTCGGCTCCTAACCCCGTCGCTGCCAGGTCTGCAGCGCTCGCCCAGCCCTAGCACAGCTCTGCCACCTTTAGGCGACACGCACAAGCAGAAACGGGCCCCGTCACATCATTCACACCCAGGTCTGAACCAAACAAGTAGTTTTCCCTGGAGATGCCGCCCACAGTTTTCCTCTCAGGCCCCAAAGGACAGTACCTCATACTCCGGCTGATTTACCACCCCCTGGGAAATGAGCAGCTCTGCGTATTTCTGCAGCACTGGCTTCTGTTTCCGGATCTGTTTGTACATCAAGGGTTGCGTGAACATGGGCTCGTCCATCCGTTGTGACCATTGCGCCTGTAACAAACCTGCCGGGAAGGAAAAGAGCCTTTGAAAGCAGCTGCTTGCATCCTGCGGCTCCGAAAGCGGTCAGAGGTACCGGGTCTCTGTGACAGAAGGGTCTGAAACAACCCAGGAGGGACCCAAGCGTGTCCTCCCCAACGCTGGAGGCGAGGGCAGGCTCCATACAGAGACAGTGTTGCCTCTCCAAGTGCTATTACAGCCTTGTTGCCTTGCTTTACACCACCTCCTCCCTCCCCTCACATCAAAAGGGCCAGACAAGCCCTGAAGAAAAACCTCAGCTTTCAGAAAACACCCCCTGAGAGGTATCAGCGAGCGCCCACAGCAGAGCCACAGCTTTAGGATGAAGCCTCGTGCCACGTGTCTTACCAAATCCACCACCACGTCCTTATGGAAGGTGCTTCGCCACTCTGCTGCCACATTGCACACATAGACAACGGCCTCCGGGTCATCCGCGTTGACGTGGAAAATGGGCGCGTTCACTACGCGGGCGACATCGGTCGGGTACGGGGAGCGGGCCATCCGGGGGTCTGTTGTGAAGCCGATCTGTAGCGGGTGAGAGGGAACAGGACCAGCACAGCGGTAAGGACTTGGAAAGTGGCACACGCAGCTTCGAGGGCAGCTCGGCTGCTGCGGCTGAGCTGGGGGTTCCCCCAGGGCTGTGCCGCTCAGCCGTAGCACAACCTGCCCGTCTCCTGCGCCCTGGGCACCGCGGCCCGGCCCGGCCCCTGCGCCTGGGCTGTCATCCCGCTGCACCCGTGGGGATGGGCTGGTGCCAGTGAAACGTCTCTGGTTTACGCGGGGGCAGAACGGAGCAGCCCTGCGTGATCTCGCATCAGGTTGCGCCACCTCTGCGCCAGGCTGGACTCAAAAGCTGCTACTGTTGAGCAGTTGGGTGTGAAGTACCCGGGATCATAGCTCATGCCAGGGACGTTGGCTGGGAAACAGCTACCGCCTGCTGCCAGCTACCATCCAGAGCTGAGCCTGCAGAGGGGCCGGCCCGCGAGGGACCCCCACGGACACAGGGGATTTGTTCCTCACCTGGTTGTTCACCACGACGTGGACGGTGCCGTGGGTGGTGTAGGAGGGCAGGTCGCTCAAGTGGAACGTCTCATACACGATGCCCTGCCCAGCGAAAGCGGCGTCTCCGTGCAGGAGGATGGACATCACCTGGGAGACGTGAAGCCACGGCAGTCAGCAGGGGCTCTGCGGGGACGGCGGGCAGGGGCAGCCACCAGGAAAGGGCCCAAGCCTCATCCCCGTGAGCCTTCGACATCCCGGAAGGACACGGAGCAGCTCGTCAAGACATCCAATGCTTTCTGAAGGGATCGGAGTGGAACCGGCCACGGCTGGCACAACCGCGGAGGAGAAGGCTGTGGCCACCAGTTCTGCCCTCGGGCAAGGGCAGCACGCTCGGGGCGCCTCGACCGGGCAGCGGACGGCACCCAGCGCACAGCGTCTGGGAGGCGAGTCCCATTCCCAAACACCACATCCCAAAGCAAAGCCTTTTTCTAACTGAGGGAAGACGAGAAAAATGCCCCTTTCCCCCACGCTTTCACCCCAGAAGACCTTTGGGCAGGAGCCGGGCCGGGAGCTCGCTCCAGCTTCGGTGACGTTATTTTGCTGTCGTACCAGGGGCTGGCTGAGGATGCCGCCTGTCAGACGAGGACAGAGTTTGTCTATTTATACCCAGCCCTTGGGGTGTAGGAGGAAGGGAAGCACTTTTGATCTCACCCTTCCACTTCTTGGTATCGGAGACAGGTCTGCGATGAACCAGACCGCAAATAAACCCCCCCGCAGCCCGTTCCCCACCTGCTCTCTCACCTGGGTGCAGAGAGCTGCCTCCTGCTTTCCCAGCCCCAGGAATGGTTATCCCTGGCCACGCTGAGATCCTTCAGCTTGAGGCTCCTACTGCCAAACCCCTCAAGCTGTGACGCTCGGGTTGGCTTTTGGGAGCCCCCCTCATTTCCCTGCTTTCCAACCAGGGGTTTGGGCGTCTGCTGCTCCCCGCAGCCCGGCTGATCCGGTCGTTCAGAGGCGGAGAAAGCGGCAACGGGAGCCCGGGGGGCGAGCCCCTACCAAAGTTATCCCCAAAGACAGCGGGGAAGGATCGGGGAGCAAAGTCAGGGTGAGGCAGGGGAAGGGGCACGGCAAACAAAAACCAGCTGGGTTTCTTTGCTTTCCTACCAGCCTGCCTCCCACCAAACCCCGTCCAGCCCGGGCCGCTTCACTGCGGATGTCTCAGCACCACTCACCTTCTTCCCTTCTGTCCCCGCAGTAAAACTGCTCTGCTTTAGTCTTGCCTTGAACAACGGGATCAGCTGCCTCCAAGTAGAGAAGGATTTGCCACCAAGGAAAGGGTGATGTTCCTGTCGGTGACGCGGTTGATCCGCCGGTGGTACATTCCCAGGTGGTACTTCACATCACCAGAGCCCTGACGGAGGGGAGAGGAGAGTCACCCCCAGGAACGTGAGTGGCTTTTGGGGCACGGAAGGAGGCCTGAGGCAGGGCAGCGCTGACCCCAGGGGCTGGAAAAAGGGGGCATTTTCTGGAGGCACCAGCAGAAAGCAGCAGGCACCCGCTTCAGGACCTGACCCAGCATTCGGCAAAGCAAAAGTAGCCTGTTCCAGGTGCCAAACCGCCCACAAACCTCAGACACATCAAGCCCATCTAGGTAAGGTCACAGGTGCAGGGGACAGCAAGTGTGGTGGGTTGGGGAATACACTGGAAAACAGAGCTGGGATAACATCAGCCGAGCTCTGCCCCCCTGCGGCAGTACAGCCGTCCCTGGCACCGCTCGCGATACGCTTCCCAGTCGGGGCACCCCAGTGCCCCAGACAGCTGCTTTCTCACCTCAAAACCCCACCTGAAGGGCATGGCAGGATAAAGCCAGCCCAGCCCAGCTTTCCAAAAGCCAAATCATCCCGGCTTATGATGCTGGAAGCTCTGAAGCACGAGTGCATCGCAGCGACAGAGCCTGCAGCACAAGTGATCGAGCCTTGGGGCTTTTGGAGCTGCTTTAGGGCCCCATATAGGACCAGGAGCTGCTGCAAGGGTACAGCCAACCTCTGCTCCTGGCCGCCTTCCCCTCACCTCATCATTCGCACCAAGGCTGCTTTACGCCCACAGAGAGCCGCTGACCGCCCAGCCTGCGCTGGAGACACCGGCAGCGGCCAGGGCACGCGTCACCCCAGGACAGGCAAGGACAGACCAGCGCTGGCACCGACACGAAGGCTTCGGTCACACGAGCGCCCGCGCGACATGGAAATCCTCGCGATGCCGACGCCACCGAGCGACACCACAAGCGATGGCACAATCCAGCTCACACTGCACGGCCACAGCCTTCGGGGACCGCAGGGGGACAGGCAACAGCAACCTGCTACAGGCAGAGGAGGAGACTCACCTCATCAGCGGCCTCCAGCTTGGAGTCAAACTGGCAGAAGATCTGCTCCAGCTCTTTCCTGATCACGTTGGCGAGAACATTCAGGCGTCCCCTGCAAAGCAGGACCATTGTTGGCAACCAGCAGCGTCAGCCTGGCATCGAGCACCGACAGTGACCTGCCACCCTCCCCGTCATGCAGAGGGTGACGGTTTCACCCAAGGAGACTGCAGACCCCTCAGCGTGGGGACGGACTGGCCGCCGCTGCCACATGCCGACAGCTGCCCCGGAGCAGGGCCGAGTCCTGCTCTGGGATTCCAGCTCTGCTGCTCGAGCCACCACCCCTCTCCAGCTGAATTTACAAATGAGCTGAACCTGAAAGCACTGCGACGAGCAGAGAGCAGCCAAGGCCTGAGCTCTCCAGCTAAGGTCCACCACCAGCCAAGACCAGTTAGGTGACGGCAGAAACCAGTGTGGCCTCCAGTACTGAACCCCGGCAGCACCCCCTCCTCCGCACCCCAAGCACCGCCGTGGAGAGGGGCAGGGTTACCTGTGGGGCATCCCCATGATAACATAATCCACTCCCTTCTCACTCGACTTATCAATAATGGTCTTTAAGGCTGGGATCAGCACTTCGCAGCCCTCCAGACCGAAACGCTTCTCCGAAGACCATTTCCGATGGAGGAACTCCTCAAACCTGGAAGGCAAAGGGAGAGAGGGATCAGTGCCAGGGCTACAGCTGAGGGCAGAAACCGAGAAAGGATGGGGACCGCACCGAGGAAGCCACGGTACCCAGTGACGCTTAAGCAGGCATCACACGCCAGCCCCACAGCCTTCCCGGTCACCCCGGTCTCCTCTGCAGAGCCCAGCTGGCAGCTCCCCCACCCCGACACTGTGCTGCACTTAAACCTTATTTTAGACCTTTTCTTTCAGGATCATCCATGTTTTCGGCTCTTTGCCAGCACCTGAGCCTGCCAGCCCGGCAGCTTGCTGGCGTCACCCAGCTGATTAAGCCGACCATGACAGATGATGTCAAGATGTGACTCAGGTGGTGACCACGTCACTCCGGCTGGGAGCAAACCACCCCGGGCAGCAAGGGAAGATAAGGAGAAGGTGAAGACCCCCCTGGGTACCTGGTAGAGCGGACCAGCCTGGCCAGCAGCGTGCGTTTCTCTTCGTTGGTGAACTGCATGATGCCCGGGGTCTCAAACTTCTGCCGGATCCACTGGCACTGCTCCAGGTCGTTGATAAACATGAACTCCACGCCGATGTGCTGGCAGTACGCCATCTGTCCCGACGGGAGAAGAAGGGCCATGAGACAACAGCCAGGGCTCTGGCACCTCCTCACCCCCCACAAAGACAGGCACGTGCGGCATCGTATCAGACCACAGGGCCAGGGACTCTTTTGTTCCCCTCTTTAACCTTTCAGCAAGACAAAGAGCCCTCCTGCACCAGCGGAGACACAAACCCTCCTGCCTGGCAGCCGCACCACGCTGCCGAACACCGGCAAGCGCTGCCCGAACACCGGCAAACGCTGCCCGCGATGGCAGCCTGGGGGGACCCGTGAGCAGCGCCGGCAGCCAGCACCGCGCCAGCCCCGATTTGGGAGCCTGGTTTGAGCTGTTTTCCTGGGAAATGGGACGCTGCAGGACACCCCAGGATGCTGCAGGGCAGCTCGGACCCTGCACATGGCCCAACAAAATGTTTAATACCCTTTCCCCCGGGGGCCCAGGATCAGACCCTCAAGTCCTTTACATCCACCTCAGAGGAGAGATTTTCCCTCTCAGCGGTATCAGCCGTGACCAGGTCCACAACCCCACTTCGTGTGGTGGGGAGAAATCAGCAAAACAACCTCCCCAAACACAAGGAGCCTGTTCTTGCAGCTTATCTAAGATGTTGATGCAGCTTTGCTTCTCCCAAGGTCAACCTGTCCCGCAGAGACGATCTGAGCAAGCCTGCAGCTTGCCTGGGAGCCGTCTACGCTCTCAGACTGGGCAGAGCAGGCTATGGAATTTGGCAGGAAAGGGGAACCGGCTGGAAGAGCTGGAAGCCCCAGCCCCAGGTTGGAGCTGCTCCTGCACCGAGACCCTCCAAGGGGCCACCATAGGGTGGCAGCGCTACAGCAGCGCAAGGAGAGGGGTATCCCCCGCCTCCAGCCCGCTCCCGTGCTCTCCCAGCAGTTTGCTGCTTTAAACTGGAAAACATAGCTGGAGACGTTTCCAAAAATGCAGTATTTAGTTGCCTGGGGTAGACCAAACTTGTTGCCCCAATGCAGCATGAAGCTGGAGGTGATCAGAGACGAGCAGGTAACCCGAGCAGCTGCTACGAGCAGGGCAAGCGCCGAGGAGCAGCTCCCAACCTGAAAAGCTTAAAATCTGCAGGTTGGCCCCCCAGGACCTTCAAAAAGCAACTGCTCTGCCCCCGGCCCGGCTGCAAACAGGTCTCGCACAGCCCTCCCGCCCTCCTCACCTCCAGCGACGGATGATTTCCCGGAGCGGAAGAGCTGATTCATTTCCACCGATGAAAGTGGTTGTGGGCAAGTGGAAGACCTTGTCGAGGTCAGATTCATCCAGCCCGTAAAAGCCTGCAGGGTTTTTCGTGGGTGGGACAAGCGAAAGCAAGAGAGAGAAGGAAGGAAGGGGGACGGGGGGACACCGTCACGCAGGGACCGGGTGCGTTTGGGAGAGGTGGGGAAGGGACAAAAAAAAGCAGCATAAAACAAAAATAAGCATGAAGGAGGTTATATGGATAAAAACCAAGCCGTAATTAAACAAAAAGACATTAAGCACAGAACAACAAGGTTATTATGAAAGGTAATGCAGGAAACGAAACACAAAGGAATATATATACGCATGTAAATTGGCAATTAAAATCCAGGGTGAGAGTCAGGAAGTTTGTAGCCCCAAGAACGCAAAAAATACACCACAAATTATAACAGAGGAGAGAAAAGAAACAGAGGAATTGAGGAGTCACCGAGCACAACGGAGGTGTCGCCACACGGTGGGAATTAAAAACGAAGAGCCAACGCGGAGAAGGAAACGGTTAAAACAGACAAACCCCAAGGAGGGAGAGAAAGAGAAGCAAGAGAGAGAAAACGGCATCAGGGCTCTGCAACGGACTCTCCTGAATAGCTCAGCCCGGGATCGGGGCGGCCAGCCGGCCCCTCGGGGGTTTTGCTGCCCAGATACCCTCCTGCCCCAATTAACAGCCTTTTAATTAGGGGTTTAGCCTAGCTCCGCTCAGCAAACCCCCTCCTTTTCAGTGCTGGCACCTCATGGTTCGTAGGTGGCTCCTACTTACGGCACACGGGGCTGCGGGGAGCTGGGCTGTGCCTGGAGAAGGTGCCGAGCAGGGCTCGGAGCCGAACGCTGGGTTTTAGAGCTGCAGGTGACCCCCCCCCGCCGCCTGCTGCCGTTACAGCATCGGCGGGTCCCTGCCAGGGCCTGCAGCAGCTCCGCCGGACCCCAAAGCCATCGGAGGTGCCTCAGCGCCCGCTGAAGCTCAGGTTGTCTTTGGGGAAACTGAGGCACGGAGGAGGAGGGACAATGAGCTCGCTGAAGTGATGCAGCAAGGCAGAAGCAGAGCTGGGAGGGGGACTGAGGAGTCCCGAGACCCTTTTGAAGCAGGAGCTCGGCTGGAAGGAGGGCGGACGAGCAGAGCTGCCCGCTGCCGGCCCAGAGCCCCAACGCCTCCCTCGGGCCCCTGCGTGTCCCTCCCCAAACTCCCGGCCGAGCCAGGTTTCAAGGTGTTTTCTACCCAGGGCAGGAGCCACAAAGGAGGCAGAGTTACCACCGCTCCTCCCAGCTCCCTCCAAACCAGCCCCAGGCCCCAGCTGGATCTCTTTTAGGGAGGCTACAGGGGATGCCATCCCCTAAACGCTGCAGGACACCGTAACCCACCTTCCTCCAGGCAAAGGGAGGCAAAAATTGGCCCCTCCAGAGCTGGCCCTCCTTGAACTTCATCTTAAAGGAGTCTATCCCTCGCTCTCTGGCCAGTAATGGAGGTTTAGCTGGAGACGGGGCTAGACCACGGCTCGTCCCTGTGCAGCCTCGAGGACGGCGCTTGCGGAGGCGGGGAACACACCACAGCAAGCTGGAGCCGAGTTTTCCCAGCTGCCACTTGCCATCCATCCCCTCCTCTGCCCCACATCACCTCCTGGATGCGCTAGTCCCCAGGGAAGGAATAGCCAGACCCCGGGGGAGCTCAGCTCTGGAGCCATGCCTGCGAGCGCTGACCACAGCTGGCAGGAGCTGAGGGTTTCGGGCCCGTGTCTCCAGGACTTCTCTGCGGTTCCTATCCAAACAGAAGTCCTGGAGAAAGGCGGCATCAGGACGGAGCACCCTGGTTAAGACTGTGGCTGGAGGTTTCAGTGGAAGCTCAGTAATTTGCTGTGGCTCCCAGCCCTGCGGCACAGGGCTTTCGGCTCGCTCTGCCACGCCGGTTTGAAGACTCATGGCACGCTCTGGGGGGTATCAGGTTTTACAAGGAGTTTTCAGGGCTCTTAAGCATCGCTGCTTCTGCTTTGCTGCAGCCTGCCAGCTTTTTTGGACAGTGGCTGAGTATTTATAGGCAGCAATACCATCAGATGGGGGGAAGGCTCGGATGAGCTGCCAAATTTCACTGGGACAAAACCAGGGCAGAGTCCGAGAAGACAACTTGGATTTTTAGGAGTCTCGAAACAATCAGGGGGGATTGAGGCCTTCGTAAAATTAATGTCACACAAAACGTGTACTCTAGCAAGCCAGGCATGCAAACACACAGTAAAGACAGGCCAGCGAGGCTCTAAATTGGGGATCTCTACAAGTGAGCATCACTAACCAAGCGCCTACACCGAGACTTGTTAGCGGGACAAATTAAAAATAAACATACAAAACTCAAGAGTGGTGTGAGACGGGGAGGGGACCGCGTTTAAAAGCCCGGCTTGGTTCATGCCCAGAATAACCTATTCAAAGAGAGTCCTGCATCCAGAGGGTTAAAGGCTCATTAATTGCATACCTCCTACGTTAACACTCTCAGCCGCTCCTTGAACACTGCGAGATCTGGGGTGGGCAGGGAAAGGGGTGCAGAAAGGGAGAAGATAGAGAGACGCAGTCAAAGTTAGTAAAAAAAAAACCTGAACCGTGAAAACTAGTCATGGAAGCAACAAGTCAAAAAACTACAGTATTTAAAATACAGTCAAAAACCATCAGAGGCAAAGGGTTGGGATGGAGGATGACTACTACTAGGCGGAAAAGAAAATCCCGTGGAAAGTCTGGCAAGAGAGGGAGGAGCAGGGAGGGGAGCGGGGGGCATCAGACACTGGGGAGCAGTTGAGCTGCATGGTTGGAGACCTCCTCTCGCGTTGCACACCTCGGACAGGGAGAGGGAGACCCGCCCGGCACGGCATCATCACCTGCTACGACCAAAAGACATCTTCCCGTCAAGCTGCATCAAGGGGAGCGTTATCCTCGCGGAGCAGGGAGCTGCCTCCCCCCAACACCGCTCCCGCAGGGTTTCGCTCTGCTCGTCGCTCCTGGAGGATTCAAGTCACTCCAAGGAGGCACCGCTGCTGCTATGCACAGGCAGGAGGGGGGATCGGGGTGTTAATGGCAGGCCGTTAATGAGGAAGACCAACGGTGAGAGCAGGCACGCACAATGCCGCATTTCTCGAGCGTGCTCGGCGCAGGCGGGAGCTGCCGGAGCGGCGGGCAGCGTGCATCACCGGAGCTGCGCTTCCAGCTAGGTTAGGTGACCCGAGTGCCTCAATCTCACCTGGGTCACATAAAGGCTTTGGAAACACTTCTCCTTTCGGTTCAGCGGGGAAAAATCGTACATTTAGGTGAGACGTTTGTTAGCACGGTCTCAACTGGGGAAAGGGGAGCGTGCAGCGCTCCCAGCCCACCTCCCCGCAGGGGCTCGCCTGGCTCTTCCGAGCTGGAGGACGATGTCCATCAGTTCCCCAAGCAAGAGGCAGGAGCAGCTGCCTTCCACAGAGAGACAGACAGACAGACAGACGGACGGATGCTCAGACACACTCCGCCTTCCACGCACCACCTGGATTTCAGCACGCTAAGGTATTATTTCCTCGGCCAGGTCACATCAAGTTCTGCAGCCGTCTTGTCCTTGTTTTACAACCACTTACCATGCCAGATCAGCTGCAGCAGAAGACGAGGATGAGATTATTTTGTTTTTTAAAAAGAAAAGACAAGAGAAAGAGGAATTTGGTGGCTCCAGCCCCACCGCTCCCTCAGACCGCGTACCCCCAGGCGGGCTTTCTCCCCCTTACATTTTCTCCAACGCTCACACTGCTTAATCCAAAGACAGCTTCCAAACCAGACACAAACCAGTTGCTAAACAAAAGGCAATTGAGAAGAAAGATCAATTTCCGAGATTAACCATGCAACTCCTTTGAATTATGGCACTGCCTGGCCACAGTTTAAGCTGTTGGCAGCAGAGCTCGCGCCACAAAAGCTGACCTTTAAGGATTTCACTGCTCAGAAAGAGGAAACAAGATTGTTTCCAAGTTTCAAAACCACTCCTGTTATTAACTGCTCTGTCAAGTGTTAAGAAATACTCTTTCAAAGCAAAAAAAGCCAGCAGAATCTGCTTAGAAATTGGCTTTCTCTGCCACAAGCAGGCGACACCCGATCTTAGGCTCACCCGGAGCTCTGCCCACGCTCTGCACCAGCGCTGCTCCCCTCCCTTCTTGCCGAGCGCTGTTTGCAAGCTACATTTGCCAAGTTGTATTTTAAGATCGACCAGATGAGGTTTTCCAGGACGAGGATACCAGGGGAAAGTCTATTCAGTCATAAATACACTTACAGCAAGATAATAAAGCCTCCTTTGATTAGTCACAGCCATTTGAGTCTGAGGTCCTACCACGGGACACAACTCCAGCCGTGAGCTAGCAGCTGACACAGCAGAGCTGTTCCCAGGACTCATTATTTCCTATGAATTCATGGATTCCTGGTAATTAAATCAACACCAGGAACCACAATGACAGATATCTTAGTATGAAAGCCACAAAGAAACAGAAATTAAACGTAAAGCCTGGCTCAGACACGGAGATCGCGGGCTGAGATTCTCCTCCAGCCGATGCTATGGACCAGCCATGCCTGGACACTTTCCACCGCAGTGAGCCAGGCTGGGTCACGCTGCCGGGCTCGTGACTGCCCACCTTGGGGGAGCAGGAAAAACGGAGCTCACCCCGCTTTACCCAGATCCTGTTACAGCTGTGCTGATGCTGTTAGCCCAGCTCTGCAGCTGGGGCTCCAAGGCAGGACCTGCTCTTGGATCGCTTTGGGCTCTTCTGCCTCTGAAGCAAGGACCCTGCTGGAGCACACCTTGCTTCAGAGGAACCACACAGTCAAAGCAGAAGAAAAGCCCTCTGAACTGACCTTCCCCGCTGAAGCAGCCCATGAGTTCAGTGTCCAAGTGGAAAGCAGCAAGGAGCGGTGTCCCTCAAGGCTCCATACTGGGACCGATATGGTTTAGTATCCTCATTGATGGTATGGATAGTGGGATCGAGGGCACCTCAGCCAGGTTGCAGGTGACACCAAGCTGAGGGGTGCAGTTGACACGCTGGAGGGAAGGGATGCCATCCAGAGGGACCTGCACAGGCTGGAGGAGCGGGCCCGCGTGAAGCTCATGAAGTTCAACAAGGTCAAGTGCAAGGGTCAGGGCAATCCCCAGTCCCAGCACAGACTGGGGGATGGATGGATGGATGGATGGATGGAGAGCAACCCTGCAGAGAAGGACTTGGGGATGCTGGTGGGTGACAAATCGGACATAAGCCATCAATGTGTGCTAGCAGACTAGAAAGGCAAGTATCTCCTGGGCTGCATCCAAAGAAGCGTGGCCAGCAGGTCGAGGAAAGGATTCACCCCCTCTGCTCCGCTCTCCTGACACCCCACCCCAGAGCACTGCATCCCACTCTGGGGTCCCCCGCGCAAGAGGAGAGAAGGCCTGGAGGAGAGAAGGCTCCAGGGAGACGTGACTGCGGCCTTTCAGTATGTAAAGGGGCTTCTAAGAAAGGCGCAGAGAGACTTTTAACCAGGGCCTCTAGTGACAGGAGAAGGGGCGAGGGTTTCAAACCGAAAGAGGGCAGGTTTAGCTTGGACGTAAGGAAGAAGGTTTTTTACACTGAGGGTGGGGAGGCACTGGGACAGGTTGCCAGAGAAGCTGTGGATGTCCCATCATTGGAAGTGTTCAAGGCCAGGTTGGAGGGAGCTTTGAGCAACCTGGTCTAGCGGAAGGTGTCCCTGCCCATGGCAGGGGGGTTGGGACTAGAGGATCTTTGAAGGTCTCTTCCAACCCAAACCACTCTGAGTCTATGACTGACTGAGCAGCACGGTAACTCTGCTCCCCACACCCGGCTCCCTTTTCTCCTGAGGGAGAGCAGTCACTGCAGCCGGACAGCTCTGGGTTTCGTGCAGATCCTGCTCTCCTCTCAAAAGGGAAACACGTCCACCAGGCACAGGGCTTCAGGGCTCTCCTCTGCTGCTCTGCTTCAGAAGGGACCGTAGCACCCACAGCAGAGGCCAGAACACCTGAGCTAGAAAAGGCTCTCCTCACCCTTTCCTCTCCCCAGCCACTGGGAGAGGCTTCAAAGTCACCCAAAAAGTCTCCCTGCTCCCCTCGCAGTGCTGATTCCGAGTACTCGTGTCCTCTCCTGCGCCTGGGTTCATGGCCATCACCTCCCCACCTCTTCCCTCCACAACCTCCCGGCACAGGGCTTGCTCTGTCGCAGAGCCGGCCGGCTCCCGAGACACAGCCAGGGCTTGGTCCTCCAGACAAGCACAAGTCCAGACCTCAGGATGAAGCAGCTTCCCCATCATCCAGCGAGCTGGGACAACCAAAACCTAACCCTTCCCTACCACTCCCAGCACACGTAATCCTGTATGAAGGCCCAGCAGGTCCAGGGCTGGTGTCCCTGCGCTGGCAGCTGAACAAGGAATCAAGATCGTTTACATGCACCGTACGCTCTGATCGGCTGTTTCAGTTGTGCGAGGTTAGTAATCATCACTGCTGCTCTACTCTAAGTTAGAAGCATGCCTCTCGAGCGCTCGTAGTGCCAGGGTAACGACCCTCGGAAAGCACCGGCAAGGTGAAAGAGCTCAGCGCCGCAACCTCGTTCTAGCTAGAAGAATGGCAGCGTACTACAGAGATCAAATCTAAAGCACGTTGAGAGGTGCTGAGTTTAAGCAATTTCAGATTAGGATTTCAAGTCCTAAGCACCACACACGCTTCTGTGCAACACTCATGCATCTTTCGCTCGAAGGCATTGAGATTCCCACCTCTCTACTCAGACGGGAACGTATCCCAAAGCTTCCTTGTTATGATCACGGGCAGGGACTCATAGCTCAGTCTTGGAGAAAGGGGGCAATTAAGGGATTTACAGATGCTGCGGCACGCTGGGAGCGGAGGAGGGCAGGGCGTCGTCGCAGGGGCACGCCAAGAGGTGCTTCTCAGCCCCGCAGAGACGAAGCCAGCCCATTCCCCCCAGCTCTCGGGGCCCCCAAGAGCAGCAAGAGGAGCTGAGGAACAGCTCTAGCTCTCACCAACACCAAACCTCTCTGCTTTGCATTTCCAGAAGATGCAATTGCTTCCACCCCTGGATGAGCGAGTTCAATGACATAATTAATTGGCACCGGTTGGAGGAGAAACATGAGCTGAGCGATAGGGTTTTGGCACAAGTCCCATTTACGGTGACAGCCGGAGGGGGGCAGAACTGCTCCGCGGCAGCCGGTTGACTATAAATTTAGAGTGATCATTACTAAGGAAACTTAAGACCTTTCCCCTCTTACTGGTGAAGCAATCTACCTACAAAGCTGTGAAAGAGAGAGGAGCTCAAGCAATGCAGCACTAACTGCTCTCAAAGCCCTCACCCAGTTTGTCTGTGGATGTGATAATATCGGCTGGAAGGGAGGAGTCCAGATCTGCATCCAAGATGCCCAGTGGGTCGAGTTGTGCTACATGATGCCCTCGAATCTATGAAATGGGCCAGGAATGGAAAGGAGAACAGGTACCAAGAGGGAGAGGGGAAAGGGAGAAAAACAAAAGAGGGGAGGGGTAAAAAAGTTAAATTACATTAGAATTAATTTGCAGAGTAATTCTCACCGACGTTTGGAGAAACAGTTACTGGCGCATCATCAAAATTTACACAACTAATGCCGAGAGGATCAAGCTTTGCAATGTGGTGACCCCCTGACCTGGAAGCAACAACACAGATTAGTCAGTAAAACGAGTTAATTGAAGAGCCATTCCTAAAAAAAAAACCAACCCCAAAAAACCCCCACCAAGTCAGGCACACTTTCCCTCTTTACATGTTCTGCAGAGCCACCCCAATTGCTGGCGGCAACTAAAGCCCTTTAGTTTTAGGGTTTACGTTCAGCTGCAGCACGGAGGTGGGAGCGCTGCCAGCTGCGAGGACCGCTCTGCTCTGCCTGAAGCCAGGCATCGGTGGGGCGGGCAGGGGGAAGGTGATCTCCTCCACAGCAGAGACCTTCCAGAATTGAGGTCCGAGGGTCTCCCACCACTTGCCTGGTGTCCAACCCGAACACCTCCTCTCTACGGATGCACTAACTCCACACCGATGGTTTCCTCCTAAGCATGGGAGCAAACGAAGAGGCAATTTTCCAGATTTTGGCAGATCTAGGTGCTCTCCTGCCAACGTGGCAGAGAAAACAAGTGTTGCCACCAGCAGCAACAGCTCCTGAAAGGCAGAGGAACATGTCTGAGGAACATCTGCCTGTCCGTGTTATCAGAGGTCAGCAGCTCACCAGCATCCTTTCGGAGAGAGGAGCCAACAGCAGGACTTGGAACACTCTTCTGGGAAGGGGCAGGTGCGGAAATACCGAAGAGCTTTGGCACCAAGAGAGCCTTGACGGCTCCCGGGGGTGGCAGTCAGGCCAGGAGTCACCACGCTGGGTTTGAATCCGCATTGGGAGCCACAGAGAATAACAAGAGGTAACGAGGAGTTTGCTTTTCGCCGTCACAGGAGAAGGTGCCCACAGACGGACCCCAGCACGTCTCACTGGGCAAGCTCAATTGATCTCGGCGGCCAGCACTCTCCAACTGGCAACCTGTGGTTTATTTCTTGACAGCTCCTGCTCTCAAAGCTTCAGGCTCAGCTACGCCGGGAGCGGGGCAGGAAACACCACTGCCACGGCATGGGGCGCAACGCCTTCTTTACGCTGTGAAAACGATACTCCCGGCCACCAAATCTGTTACCAGTTAGAAAAATCACTTGTATACGAGGGGATTGCTAAACCTCTACACAAACCAGACATACTGATCTGACCTTATTTACCAGAAAGACATTCCTATTCAGAGTATCCCAAGGGGGACTTTAGGAAAGGATTTTTGTGGTTTTACCAGCCAAAGAGCCTGAAATCAGCCATCAACGTTAAGGCAAACTGCTAAGAAAGCACTGATCCCCCCCATGCTCTCTGCAGGGCCAGATGACGACGTGCCCCTGAGCACTGGTGGCCGCACGGAAAGCTCTTCTGCTGGGCCAGCTTTGTCTGGGATCTATTTGCTTGTCCATCTTGCAACAAAGCGCAGGGGCTCGCTCATCGCTTAGCAGTCGGCAGGACACAAGTTCACCACGCTGTTCCCCACGGCCAGGATGCGCTCACGGAGACCAGGAGGCCACTTTGCCTGGCAAACAGCTTTGAGCTGGGGGTGCCCGGTGGCTTTGAGGTCAACTCAGCAGTTTGCAGGTACGCAGCAAACCCTCAACTCGGTGTGGGAGCGAAGAGAAGGTCTTTTCCCCCCCAGAAACCATGCTGCTTGTTATTCTCCACACGCAACGCAGGCCAAAACAAGAAGCCCCCGACCCAAAACAAGACCACAGCAGATATTTGCAGGAAGCATCACGCTCGCAGGCCCTGATCCCGATAGGTGACTTCAACATCTACTGGAAAAGCAGCACAGCGAACCGCACGCAGTCTGGTAGGCTACTGGAGTGCGTTGAGGACAACTTCCTAGTAGAGATGATGGAGAGCCCAACCAGAGGAGAGGCACTGCTGGATGTGTTGCTCACTAATGCGGAAGAACTTATCGGAGAGGTCAAGACTGGAGGTAGCCTGGGCTGCAGCAATTGTGCCCCGGTGGAATTTTCAATCTTGAGGGGTACAGGATGGGTAAAAAGCAGAGTCAGGACCCTAAACCTCAGAAACACAAACTTTCGGCTGTTTAGGGCACTAGCGCGTGGGATCCCTTGGGAAACTGCCCTCAGAGGCAAAGGAGCAAACGAGAGCTGGGAGATATTTGAAGACATTTTTCTTAGGGAGCAAGAGCTCTCGGTCCCAACGTGCAAGAAGTCGGGCAGGGGAGGCAGGAGGCCGGCTTGGCTAAGTCAAGACCTCTTAGCCAAACTAAAACACAAAACCAAAATGCACAGGCAGTGGAGGCAGGGATATACATCCTGGGGAGATCACATGGATATGGCCCGGGAGTGCCGGGAGGGGATCAGGAAAGCCAAGGCACAGCGGGAGCTGAACTTGGGTAGGGACATGAAAATAACAAGAAGGGTTTCTTAAGGTACATAGGACAACAAAGGAAGATGAAAGAAACTGTACCCCCCCGATGAGTGAAACGGGAGACCTGGCTACAACCGACATGGAGAAGGTTGGGGTACTGTCCTGGTTTTGGCTGGGACAGAGCTAATTTTCCTCCCAGTAGCTACTGTGGTTTGGATTTAGCATGCGATTTGGTATGCGAAGAATGTCGATAATACAACTTTTTTGCCTCAATCTTCACCAGCAAGTGCTCTAGCCATGCTGCCCAACTCACAGAATCCAAAGGCAGGGACTGGGACAACGAAGAATTGCCCACTGTAGGAGAAGATCAGGTTTGAGACCATCTAAGGAACCTGAAGCCCATGGGACCTGATGAGGTGCATCCGCGGGTCCCGAGGGAACTGGTGGATGAAGCTGCTAAGCCACTGTCCAGCATATTTAAAAAGTCGTGGCAGTCTGGTGAAGTTCCCACTGACTGGAAAAGGGGAAACATAACCCCCATCTTTAAAAAAGGAAAACTACCTGGGGAACTACAGGCCAGCCAGTCTCACCTCTGTGCCCAGCAAGATCATGGAGCAGATCCTCCTGGAAACTATGCGCCGGCACATGGAAAATAAGGAGGTGATTGGTGACAGCCAGCATGGCTTCACAAAGGGCAAATCATGCCTGACAAACTTGGTGGCCTTCTACGATTGGGTTACAGTATTGGTGGACAAGGGAAGAGCAACTGATGTCATCTACCTGGACTTGTGCAAAGCATTTGATACTCTCCCACATGACATCCTTGTCTCTAAATTAGAGAGACGTGGATTTGATGGGTGGGCCACTCGGTGGATAAGGAATTGGCTGGATGGTGGCACTCAAAGAGTTGCCGTCAACAAGTGGATGTCTGGGTAGAGACCAGTGACGCGTGGCGTCCCTCAGGGGTCCGCATTGGGACCAGTAGCATTTAACACCTTTGTCGTGGACGTGGACAGCGCGGTGGAGCGCAACCTCAGCAAGTTTGCCGATGACACCAAGCTGAGTGGGGTGGTTGATGCTCTAGAGGGAAGAGATGCCATCCAGAGGGACCTGGACAGGCTTGAGAGGTGGGCCCATATGAACCTCATGAAGTTCTACAAGGCCAAGCGCAGGGTCCTGCACATGGGTCAGGGCAATCCCAAACATGGATACAGGCTGGGGGATAAAGGGATGGAGAGCAGCCCTGAGGAGGGGGACTTGAGGGTACTGGGGGATGAAAAACTGACTATGACCTGGCACTGTGCGCTCGCAGCCCAGAGGCCACCCATGCCCTGGGCTGCATCCCCAGCAGCGTGGCCAGCAGGGCGAGGGAGGGGATTCTGCCCCTCTGCTCCGCTCTGGGGAGACCCCCCTGCAGTGCTGCCTCCAGCGCTGGGGCCTCGGCAAAGGAAGAAGGACATGGACCTGCTGGAGCGGGGCCAGAGGAGGCCACGGAGATGATCCGAGGGCTGGAGCAGCTCTCCTGTGAGGACAGGCTGAGAGAGCTGGGGTTGTTCAGCCTGGAGAAGGGAAGGCTCCAGGGAGAACTTATTGCAGCCTTCCAGTACCTAAAGGGGGCTTATAGGAAAGACGGAGACAAACTTTTTAGCAGGGCCTGTAGTGACAGGACAAGGGGTGATGGTTTTAAACTGAAAGAGGGGAGATTTAGATTAAAGGAAGAAATTCTTCCCCACGAGGCCCTGGCACAGGTTGCCCAGAGAAGCTGTGGATGCCCCATCCCTGGAAGGGTTCAAGGCCAGGTTGGACGGGGCTTGGAGCAACCTGGTCTAGCGGAAGGTGTCCCTGCCCATGGCAGGGGGTTGGAACTAGATGGTCTTTAAGGTCGCTTCCAACCCAAACCATTCTGTGATTCAAAAAGAAATAATGACTTGGAGATGCAACCATGGCTACAAGTAAGAAGCCATCACTGATGCCGCAGCAGAGCAGGGTCACTGCTCACCTATAATTACAGGGACAATCCAGCTCGATCCAATTAAGAAATTAATTGCCTGGTGTTTTAAGTAGGTTACCCATCACAGGCAGGGTTTCCTCCTGCCTTCCTACTCTTTCGTACCTCCATGCACTGTGCTGAACTTCCCCACCTGAACACCTCACTGCAGCCACAGCCCTGCCGCGCCACTGAGGTAGAAGGGAGGTGGATTTCTCACTGCAGACAGCTCAGAAAAATACATTCGAGAGCAATCACCTCCCAGCGCTGCCATTTGGAGACCGAGGAAGCAACGGCAATGCAGAAGAGGTTGCGGATTTTGCGTTCAAATCGCTGACTTGGAGCTGCTGCCTCCAACTACATCAGTCACCACTTGTTTGAACTTGGCGTTTGCCCGCCTGTTCCACCAGCGAGACCTGCGTGGCCTTTGGAAACGGCTCGCCAGGATCCGGCCGAGCTGGAGCGAGCTGGCTGGGCGGTCACCTCCCATGAAATTAGCCACAAGGAAAGACGCAGGTCCTCACAAACACGTCCCACCTTCCTCTTCTTAAAGAAAAGCAGGGCAGAGCCCCAGCGTTGACGTTGGCACCTCGGCTGCGGAGGTGGGCAGGGCAGGGGCACGTTCTTCAAGCCAGAGAGCAGGGCAAAGGCTGGGCGACCTTTGGACTTGCCCAGTGCTGCAGTTCTTGCCTTAATCTGTGGCCTTGTACATTGGATTTTCCCCATACCTGAGCAGGAACACGACCTGCAGCAGAGGCTTCTTTGCGGGAATAGGTGAGAAGGCCATGGTCACACCTCCACAGCAGCTGCGTTTGTTAACTTCTCACCACAGCCCCAATTAAAGCCCCCACACTTGACAAACCAGAGTGCAACCAAAGGTGAAAGGACGACACAGATGTAGAAACACATTTAAATGTTCTCTCAAGTTAAAATATTGGCTGGCCATCCCGTAGCCGGAGGACGTTTCCTTCCTCGTTTCTCCCGACAGGCTGACTTTGGCAGCATCCGTCTGAGTTGCAGCCCAGCGACACCACGGCCCTCTTCCTGGTCGCAAATCACAAGGAAATGTTCCCTGAACTTTTATTTTAGGACCTCAGAAGTTCTCCCAGTGACACGGGGGAAGCGGGATGGGTGTCCCACGCCACTGCTGAGCGTGGCAGGAGCCCACAACACAGGACCATCATTCCAGAAGCCAGCAAACCACCCTGTGCAGAGAAGACCTCCCCGCATTCGTAATCGCTCTGTTTGGGTGACAATAGCTTTAATCTTCCTATTGTCCAGCAAAGCATCAGCTGAGCTTCTGCCCCAACAGATCAGCAGCTCCTGTTAAAAACCAGGCAGCCCAGCACGCATCCTGCACGCTCTCCATGCAAAACACGTGCATCAACCGCACTAACCCCAGCCCACCTTGGCCACCGCGTGCCCTTCTACGGAGGACGTGCTCCTTCTCGGCGCAAAGCCCGTCTCCTTACCTGATACGCCCTGATGAGAGATTGCACTGCGAGATGGTCCTCCACCAGTTTATCTACGTTGGGCTGCGCTTGAACCAGGAACTGGGCTTGGGACAGCGTGGAAAGGCTGGTACTCAGTGGAGGGGGGCTTTGGTAAGCGGTGCCTGGAGCAGCTCCGGCATTGGCGTTGCGAAAGAAGATGTCCCATGACTAGGAAAAGGGAAATAAGAGAGGCAACGGGGTCACTACCCTCGACCCAAACACCTCCTCACTCGAGGTTACTGGGGTCTCAGCTCCATTGCCACACCAGGGAGTAAATCCCACAGAGGCAGAGCTGCCTCCTCCCCGCGCCCCAGCTCCACGCAGCCGCTGCCGAAGGCGTGCACCTGCCTGGGGCTGGAAAGCACTAGAGGTCTCCCGCTATTCCAGTTACACCATTATCCCACTTCCCATCCATCTGGATTGTTTCTTTTGGCGTGAGATCAGCCCAGAGCCCACCCTGCCTCAGCAGCAGCGCTCAGGGCAGGACATGGGTGACACCCCTTGCCCGGCTCTCGAAACCGCTACTCTGAGCAATGAGCCCCAGTCTGGTCTTCAGGCTCTTGTCTCCTTCTCTCCAGGGCAGGAGACTTCCCTCTAAATACCCACAATATTTTCTGAAAAATACTTTTTACCCTGTAATCAAATACACCTCTTTTCTGTGGTCTAAATGACCCGAGACCCAGGTCGCAGCGTGACCCACGCTGTCCAGCTCTCAACCACCAACAGCTTTCTACTTTTTCTGTCCCCTCTTCATTTTTTCCCCATCCTTTCAGCGATGCCAGCACTATGCGGATACTCCCGTGCCAGCTCTCCCGTGCCCTTGGCAAGGCAGATATCACCTCTCTCCTGTACCCCTCTGCAGATGGGCTTTTGTAGGTGTTAAGAAAACAAAGCAAAACCCCCAAAAAAAGTCCTCGACAGACATGGTGTAACTTTGTGGTACTTATCCAGCACTGCCTGAAGAGCCCAGAAGCATCACAGGCCAAACCCAAGTTAATTTGTCTGCTTGAAAAGGCAGCAAGGGACCTGGGAAGGGGGAGAGACCAGCAGAGCAAAGTCCAAGCCACGTCCTCCCGTCACGCTCCCTCCCTCGCCCGCTTCCCGCGTGCCACTGAGCGATAGCGAAGGACGAGGGCAAGGTGGAGCGGCACCTGCATGCCTGCACGTACCCGAGACGCCAGCTAGAGCAAACGAATCCCGTTGGATTCGCACGCTGGTTTCAGCCCAAGGGTCTCTCCACCGACCGGGAGCGAGAGCCCAGCGCTCAGCGCCCTGCCCGCCCCCGAACCTCGCGTCTGCAGAGAGCACCAAACCCCACCTCGGCGACGCAGAGAGGGGCAAAGCGCTGCCCAGCCAACCCCAGCGTGTTTAAACCGAGTCAAAAAGAGCCTTCGGAGCAGCTCCGGTGGTGGTTTGGGGCAGAAAAAGCAGCTTTTACACCCTGGTAGCAGGGTGGAGGGGACTGAAAACCTGACCTTTGCCAGAGGAGCAGCAGCTCTCCCCCTTCCCTGGAGCTCCTCCGGCTGCAGCGCCCATCACATGCCCCAGGAAGCTATTTCCAGCCCAGGTTTACCCAGACGCCTCATCACACGGCTGCACAAGGTGATTAAATTTAGAAACAGGTCACGCTGAAGGAACATAAATAAAATATGGAACAATTTGGCACCGTAACTGATAAACAATAGCTCCCTCAAAGGAAAAAAAAAAAAAAAAAAAAAAAAGAGCAAAGACAGAAAACACGCGATCCCGTTCTGATTGCTGTCTGCTAAAGGAAATTTCAGTAGGAAAAGAGGGAGAGCTGCTTTTTGTACGATCCTTACTCCTGGCCACTGGCGAGAGCAGCCCAAGCCCCTTCCCCAGAAGCCATCGGCTCCTGCGAGCCGGAGCAACAAGCACTCGGGATGGGCTCCGTGCCCCGGGGATGGGGAGGAATCTGGCTGGCTGCTTTGCTCGGTGGTTTAAGGCTGTTTAATGTACTGGAAAATAAAGACAGGCAAGAGAAAGGGAGCATCTGCTAGCCCAGCAAGGGGCTGGCAAACGGGGACAGGGGACAGGGATGGAGACAGGAGGCAGAGGTGTTGCCTTTATGACCTCTTCCCTTCTGACATTCAATACTATTAACCTCTCAGAGACGCAATTTGCTTCTGTTCCGAAATAAAAAGTTCATTTTAAGCTCTCCAAACAAGGTGCGGCACCGTCTCGATCAGCTCAGGCACTTTCGCTAAATGCTTTATTGCCCAAGGTAATTACAGAGTATTTCAGGCTCCCTGACCGCAGGCTGTGCCCCTGATAAGCGCTATAAAAACATCAGCTTTCAAGTTGCTGATGTGGTTTTGAATTCGAGGGCCACCCCGGGGGTTTCTGGTGACCCACGGAGGTGCCTCTGGAGCTCACGTATTCCGTGGGAGAGGCTGAAAAGCCCCATCAGCGTCATCCTGCTTTATCATGGGCAGGACTTTGCCTTAATCCAGCACTTGCCGAAGGTAACAGCAGTAATAAAGCTCATCAGGTTATTCCCCTCCGGCCCTCTCCGTGCCCACAGCAGCCCTGCGAGCACTCCTCCGGCTCTTATACCCTACATATATAGGCTATAATATCTATATAATGGGTATGAGAGAACTCAGATTCACCTCATTTTTGCCAAGAGGGCTCCAAGCCGGTGTCTCCCCGCTCCTAAGCGCACAGGCAGCCCCCAGGTCTCAGCACACAAAATACCACCAACCCCAGGTCCCTCCTGCGACCGTCCCAGGGCCACGTGTCCCACCACAGCACAAGGCATTAGCCCGGACCAGCTTTCCCGGCGCTCCTCTGTGCCACCGCTCGTGCGTCGGGAAAGCAGGGTGGGAGAGCCAGCTGCCTGTGGCAAGCCTGGATAGCGCAGGCTTTGGAGGGACTTTGAGTTCAGCTCTGAGATCGGAGCTCACCGCAGGCTTCTCTGCGGAGAACAGTCCCAAAAACAGCTCACCAAGCGAAAGCAGCATTTTTCACCTCATTTATCAGACTCGGTTCCTGGAGAAGGCCACGGGTCCCAGCCTCCGCCACAAAGCCAGCTCGGAGGTCAGGCACGCAGGGCAAGGGGAGAGGGGGGAACCTCAAATTGGGCTGGGGCTGCTCTGGGCCGGGAGGTGCACAAGGGAGATACGGCCTCTACCTCCGGCTCAGGCTGTGTCCCTGATCCTTCCCCTGCCACGGGCTCCAGGGGACAGAAAGCACCAACCAGAGGTGCCGGGCAGGGTCGGCAGGCCAGGCAGCACCTCCTGCTTTGGCAGGAACATTCAGGGCTCAAGGCTGGAAGAGCAGGAGCCCGAACAAATTTACGGCAGGTAACCTTTGCTGAGAGTAAGGGGTCAAGCGGCGATCGATCGGTTTGTGCTCTGCACATCGCCTTGTCCCTTAACATAAACAAGGACCTTCAGTTCTCCAGGGTGCTCGCTTTTCAAGATGGGTAATGAAACCCAAACGTTTCAAACTCTCAAGCGAGAATCCTACCAAATCCAGCCTCGGCCCCTGTTTGCGAGCACAACTGCAAAGGAGGCAGCAAAGGCACTTCCCAGGGCCGGGCGCGGGGCTCCGGCCTCGCTGAAGGCTGCGGGTTCCTGCCATCGGGGCGGCAAAGCTGGGGTTACACGACGTGGTCTGCAGGCGTCGTGGTCAGAAAACCACTTCAATAGAAAAACTCAATATAAAAATCAAAACATTAGGAAGTCCATGTCAAGACTGTTTGATGTACGTGCATACAGGGACAGCTGTATCCCTTTACCCCAGGTCAACCTACACACGGGGCTGCTGTTTAGGACGGCTAAACTCGTCACAGACGTATGACGGCGGGTATCATCTGCCCGCAGTCGAAACGGCCTGGCCAGCTGCCCTGAATTGAGCAAGCTGCTCGGGGTCCTGGGGGGACGGCACGGGCTGTGCCGAGCGTCACTAGCAGCCGGCGCCGTCCCTGCTCCCTCGGGAAGCGGTCCCAGGAGCGAGCAGCACCAACCCCCGCACCCTCACCTCCTCTTTCCCCAGCTCTGCTCTTATTTGCTCATCAGACTCAGAAACCAGAGTTCAACTGAAGGACTGCACATAGAAAAAAGCCTAAAATAGCTTTTTTTTAAAAAAAAAAAAAAAAACTTCCCTACTCTAAACAAGCACATAAGTATATTCTGCAGTTTAAACCACCAGTGTCTGCACGGAGGAAGTGAATTCACTTTGCTCAGCCGGGACGGCCGCACCAGCTGGAGTTCTCGTAGGTTTTTGGTGACAACAGCAAAGAAACCCCGTCTCTTCCCTCGCCCTCAGCAGCAAAAAGCAGCACGGCGAGGCGCAGCCAGCCTCCGCACTGTGCAGGGAACAGATAAAGCCACAGCCAGGTCCGTGTGACGGCCCAGATTTTTTTGGGAACTCCACCCCCGGATCTGACCCTGCGTCTGATGGGATGGAGGCCAACCCTTACCAGGGACGGGGGTGACACGCTCCACCGCTGCTTCAGCACCGCGCCGGAGGGGACACGGGCTGATGGGGACCGCTCGCGAGGCGAGACCAAGGATGGCCGCAACCCTGACCCCACCGCAGCGGCTTGGTGTCCCAGCCGAGCCGTGAAAAAACACGGAGAAGAGAAAGGGACGAAGGGATCTTGGTAAAGGGGTCACTGGAATGAGGTGGGACCCACCCAGGAAAGACAAGTCAAGTATGAGGGCCAAGAGCATCAGGGAGCAACAGCAAAGTCCAGGCCAAGCCTCAGGTATCAACCGCAGCAGAAGTCTGGGGACCTGGAGTTGGGTTTCGTAGGATCACAGAATGGTTTGGGTTGGAAGGGACCTTCAAAGACCATCTAATCCAACCGCCCCGGTCCAGCCCCCTTTCTGCCAAGCAGGACACCAGCTTACTTTTGGTTAAAAAGCAGCCCGCAAGATTGCTTTTTACATTACTAGTGTCAGGTTCGCTTCCAGGCAATAAGATCTCGTTTCATTTTCACACTGATTTTCCTGCTGTCACAAACCATTCCCAGCTGCGCTGGAGGGAAAACCTCGTGTGAACTCCTGCACGGCTCTCTAAGCACTTCAAAGTACTTCAAGGGACGTTGATTTCCAGGGGTGACTAACACACACTCGCAATTCTTCACCATAAACATTGGGCTGGGGGCCTGGAGAGGCGGTGGGAGCTCCACCCTTGCAGGTGCTCAAAACCGAGGGACCCGGTCTAGCCGCAAAGCTGGATGCCACCTCCGAGCCGGCCACGCCAGGGCAGAGGCTCCAGAGGCTCCTTCCAACCTAAATTCTCCCCCAGTTTCTTCAGCCGAGTGTGCACGAGGGCTCCCGTACAGCACTGCATGCGCTGCCTCCCTACAGACGAGCTGATGAAGCTCCAGGGGCTACATTAAAGAGGAGACAAGACCAAAGAAATCCAGAGGTCTGGCCTCAGGACCCAAACACACTTCCCAACGCACTGTCCCCATTAGTCTTGATGTTTACTCTCACATCTGCTCAGAGTGACGTTCAAGACCGAGCAGGGTCTGTAGACCAAAGAGCTGGTATCAAACCGTGAAGACTCTTTGCCAAAGACACAACTGTGCCCGTCACCGGGACAAGCGTGGTGTAACCCTCACTCGTTTTTAAATCACACTACAGCATTTAGATTCACAGCTTTTAATTCAATATCCCGCCCCTGAAGGACTGGGTTGCACCACGTGCGTGTGCTCGGGTAGCTTTCAAGTCACTATTTGACAAAGGGGACGACCCAAACCAACATTCTTTGTTTTTTCCAAGTCTGCATGGCTTGGCTCAGCTACCTGTTTGCCTCAAAAGAAGCATAAAGTCAACATTGTTTGTGAAAATCCGGCTTTGATCCTACCTTAAGACCTTTACAGCACGCTACAGGCTGCACATTTTGGATGCGTGGGATCGGTGCCATCGAAAACACACTCAACGCTGATGCAAGCATTGGGGCATGAGATTCCTTACTCACCCTTGACTGCTCATTTAACCATCGCGTCCTGGTTTGCAGACTGCTCATGTGCTACTGAATAAAGAAAATCCCGGCTCTACATCAGGACATGTATGAAACTGTCTCAAAAATCCCCTGGGTAATGCTGAGACTTAGTCACTAGAGGAACGTTTTCCTTGTGAAACGCTGGGGATGGGGAAAAAAATGCAGTCGGGTTTCAGAAATCCTCTTCCCAGGTGAGCCCTCACCTGCTGGACTCTACGCTAAAGAGCTGGCCTTCTCCTCGCTGGAGGAGCTTCACTAATTCAGACCAAGACAGACCACTGTGCACCCTGCCCGCGGCCAGGTTGGTTTCCCCATTTTAAGTTCGGGAGCAGCTGGTGGGAATCCCTCTGGCCACCAGGCCAGTCCCCCTCCCCAGGCTACAGATCGGCAATCCGGCTTTACGCACCAAGCTCAAAGTCAAGCTTAATTACAGCCCGTCTACCCCAACACGTAACACCACCCGTGCCTGAAGCAAAAAGGAAACCAGTCAAGATGTGGAGAATACCCTCCCTGCCTCCCCCCCCACCTCCGCTCCAGAATAAACCCTCCTGATGAGCCATCACAGCTGGAAAAAATAAAGCATCGGGAGCTCGTTAAAGGTGGATTCCCAGGAGAAGGCATTCCTCGTATCCGCTTGCGATCCAGGATGCTGCCCGCGTCCCGCAAGCCCACGGCGTTCCCTCTTGGACAGAGAAGCTCCTCTTGGCTCTTGCTCAAGGAATCGCTGACGTTTCTTTCGGGCAAAACGAGGCAGAAGGACCATCCACAACCCTCTGGCTGAATTCGATGCTCCTTGGGACACGTGCACTTACCTGAACCCACTGCTCGGACACACAGAGAGAGATGCAAAGGCGATATCCTGGCGAGGTTGCTCCTTACCTTATGTACACTTTTGGGATTTTCCAGCCAAGCATAATACATTTCCTCCACGTAGTTTGAACTAGTCCCACTCAAAAAAGGCTCGGCAGCCACCGGTGCGCTGTAGCACCTGATCTGTTGAAACGTCCTGGGTGCCGCCGGCCTGTGTTGGGAAATTGTCTTTACAGTCTGCGAGGCCGTCAACGGCCTCAGCTTTGCCGCACAAGTCCTTAAGTTAAGCATGTTTGTCCTGTCGCCTCACGCAAGTTCCTGTCGGGAGAGAAGGGAAAAGTGGGTTAGAAATTATCGCAGGAGAGCACAGAGCAGAGACCACCCCCCTCTGCCCCCCCATCAGCCCCGAGCTCAGAGAACTGAGCTTAGGATCAGTTTAATCCGTCCATCCCGTCCCACGGCCGAGTCCCCAGCAGCCGGGAAACATGGTTTTTGCTCAAGACGCTCGGCGCGACCAGGTCTGCCTCCCTGTCCCCGCCAGCACGGCACCGTTGTCTCCCCTGACATGACGGGGAGAAGCAGATTTGCTCGGCAGGGGTACTCAGCATTGGCCTCAAACGAGCCGCTGCACGTCAAAGCCACCCGCACCTTTTTCTGTCGGCACCTTCCTACAAAATAAGGCACGTTTGATGGTGAAATGCAGCCCGGATTAACAGCATGAGGTATCAGGTTCCCCCAGCGCTTTCCTCTTGAGTTCCCAGCCAACATCTACTCCTTTTCCAATAATAAATCCATAAAGTATTCTTTGATTTCTTTTGATTTTTTAATTCTTCCTCCGAGAATCCTCTTTCTGTTTTAAACAGGAAAATCCTCTCTATGAAGCTCAGGCTCCGACAGGAGTTGGACACTTTGGCCCTTCAACCGCCCATTTGCAGCGACGCAGCCGGTCGTACGAGTTCAAAGAAACGCGCTTTAAAGCACCGTGCCCAGAAGGGTGCTGGAAAAAATTTGTTACCAGCTGGATTTTAATGCTGAACGTCACGTTTTCCTCCACGTCGAGCTGATCCAGTCCAGTGGGGCCCGCTCCTCCGGGCCTGCGCAAGCCGCGGGAGGACAACCCTCATCACACCGACCCAGCACGGAAGCTTTTTCCGTCAGTCTCTCTCCCACGTAGAAGGTCTTGGCTTTGAGTTTTGCTGCGTTACTCACCCCGCGACCACTCTGCTTGGCCGAGGTTTTCTTCTCGCCCGTTTGAGTTACGTGCACCAGGATAAAGCTGGGAAGAAACCATCTGCGGGGAAGGCCTCTTGCAAAGTAGAGGTATGGTGGTGCAAAGCGCTTGGGATGTGGGCTCCAGAAGCTTCATTGCTTCTCCTTAAAAGCTCAGACCCAAGAAGGCCGACGCAGTCGAAAGACCCAGAGAGGGGTTCTCCCCTGCCCAGAGAACCCAGAAAAGCAACCAGGCCCCGGCGTGGGACCTCTCAAAGGTCCCCCAGCAACCTCCACCTCGCAGCTCCCGGCGGGGCGCAGCCCTGCGTGTCCGGGGAGGCCTGGGGTTACCCACGCTCCTCGCTACGCGCATCCGACCGATAGCTGCAGCCCAAGGGAAAGGGCCGGAGCAAGATCGTCTCGGGGGAAGCGCCGGCGCTTGGAGCCAGCTCTTCTTGGAGCTGCACTTTCCACCCAGCTCCTTCCGCAAGAGGCAGGACCCGAGGCTGGAGGTGACCCAACTGGCCGGTTTCCATATCCCCGACCAGTTTAACAAGCAGCAGCCCAATGTCAAAGCAGCTACCGTGCGTTCACCAGATTAAAATGAAGTTTTGCAGCAGACCGGAGGAAAAAAATACACTTTCATTACCGGCATTTTGTCAGCCGGGCTTCCAGATTTGCCCCGCTGACTGTAGTTCTGGCTACTCGGCACAGCAGCGGCTACTCTTCCCACCTCAAAACACAAGATTTTGGCCCAAAGAGCCCAAGGAAGACTCGAGATCGCTCTAATTCAGCCAAGGTGTTTTACAGATTTACCCGAGCGGAGAAGGGATGACCACTCGTCCTTTCTACCCTGTCTGCTCGCTTCTGCCCACAGTCAAAGCAGGACCGTAACAGGCAAGAAACGGCAGGCAGGCGCAGGACAGCGAGCGCGGCAGCACCGAGTCTTTTCCCAGCTTACCCTCCTCAGATTTAAGCAGCAAAACACAGGCAGATATTTTAGAGAGCCAACTGAATGGGGTGTCAGCGCACAGGCAGGCACGCGGCGGGGGAAAAAGCTTTAGGACGAAAGCAGCGGCGGCGTCTCCGGCTTTGGTGTCCGGTTTCGGTGCTGCCGCTCAGCAGCGTCCCGGTGACCTCTCTGGAAAACAGCGGGGTTTAGTGCCAGGGCTTGACCCAAAATGAGCAGAACCAGGCGGTCTCTGGGGGCCTCTCGCAGAACGGGTCGGCTTCCCGGAGGCGCGCGAGCCCGTGCCGCGCTGCAGACCGGGGTGAGCTCGGCGCAGGGATGTTTCCGAGGTAAATCAAAATAGCGCGTGACGACCGGGAGCAAGGACGTAGGAAACCGAGCCCGAGATAACGGATACAGGGGTCACACAGGAACGCAAAGTTCACGCACGGAGCTAACGCCGAAGAGGCGTTAAGGAGAGGAAGCCTGGGCTTGGCCGGGCCCTCGTGGCGACGGCCAGATCACAACCCAAATCTCACCAGGAGGTCAAACAACGGGAATGTTCACGACAGGCTGAGGGCTCGGCCAGGCAAGAGCGCGGCATAAGCAGATCAGGGCACTAACCGTGACCTCCGGCAGCCGGAATCGGCGGCACCGGCCCCGGACGGTAGCTGGGAATCGCGCTTGGGTTTTGGGGTTAAAACCAGAACAAATCCAGTGCTGACGGGAGCGGCGGGGCCGGGGCCGTCCAGGGCCGCGGGCTGCTGGCCCAGCTGCCGCAGCACCGGGCGGTTCGGGCCGGCGGCAGACGCTGGCCCTCTCGGGGGGCTGCACCGCCGCCCACCGCCCCCGCCGGAGCCGTCCGAGGCCGCCCGGGAGGCCCCGCCGGCTCGGAGCGGGGGATCCACCCGCCGGGCGGGGCGGAACGGGGCACCCTGGGCGCGGCCCCGCGGTCGGACCCGCCGGGCGGGGCGGGGGGGGGGGGGGGGGGGGGGGGCGGGACACGGGGGGGGGCCGGGGCCCCACGTGCGGGCGGGCGCGGGAAGGGGGTGCAGGACCCCCCGCCCGCCGCGCGCGGCCACACACACACATATGCGCGCGCGCGCCGGGCCCGCCCCCGCTCCGTGCCCGCCAATCATCGCCCGCCGCCGCCGCCCGGGCTTCGCGCCCCTCGCCGCCTATGGGAGCGGCGCGAGGCACCGAGCCGCCTTCCCATTGGCCGCGCCGGGCTGCCCGTCTAGCGGCAGTCCCGCCCCCCCCCCGCCCCGAGGCGCCCGGGCGGCGGCGCCAAGGACACCGGGGAGCGGCCGCGGCCCCCCCCAGCCCGGCGCGCCCTCCCCCCCCGCCCTTCCAGCCCGGGCCCCGCCGCGCCCCGGTCCAGCCCGGCCCTGCCCCGCCCCGCCGCCCGGCCCGGCCGCGGTACCTACGGGCACGTCCGTCCGCCCCGCTCGTGGCCCCGGCTCTGACAGCGGCCCCCAACCGCCGGCCGCCGCCCCGCCCCGCGCCGCTCCGCCCCGAACGCTGCGTCACCGCGTCGCCACACCCCCCCGCCTGCCGCCACGCCCCCCTCCGAGCCCGGCCCGAGGCGCCTGCGCCGCCGCCTCCGCGCGCCGGGCTGGGAGAAGGGGCGGGACCAGGCGTTGGGGCGGTCGCCATGGTTACCCGGCGCGGCCCTCGTCTCGGGCCCCAGCGCCACGGCTTGGGGACCCCCAGTCCGGCCTGGAGACCCGCCATGGCCTGGGGACCCCCAGTCCGGCCTGGGGACCCCACCACGGCCTGGAGACCCCCACCATGGCCTGGGGACCCCACCATGGCCTGGAGACCCCTAGTATGGCCTGGGGACCCCCAGTCCGGCCTGGAGACCCCCAGTACAGCCTGGAAACCCGCCATGGCCTGGGGACCCCTAGTATGGCCTGGAGACCCCCAGTACAGCCTGGAGACCCACCATGGGCTGGGGACCCCCAGTCCAGCCTGGAGACCCCTGACATGTCCTGGGCACCCCTAGTATGGCCTGGAGACCCCCGCCATGGCCTGGGGACCCCACCACAGCCTGGGGATGCCCAGTACGGCCTGGAGACCCACCATGGCCTGGGGACACCCAGTACGGCCTGGGGACCCCACCATGGCCTGGGGACCCCTAGTATGGCCTGGGGACCCCACCAAAGCCTGGAAACCACCGACATGGCCTGGGGACCCCTAGTATGGCCTGGGGACCCCCGCCATGGCCTGGGGACCCCACCACAGCCTGGGGATGCCCAGTACAGCCTGGAGACCCACCATGGCCTGGGGATACCCAGTATGGCCTGGGGACCACACCATGGCCTTGGGACCCTCACCATCGTGTGGAGGACCCCCTGTCATGTGGGACCCCAAGGCCTGGGGGACCTCAGGCCTTCGGGGATACCCCGGTGTGGGTGGAAGCCAGCTGGCTTCGCTCCTGCGTGCGGGAGAGGCAGGGCCAGCCAGGGCGCAGGCAGGGCCAGGCAGGCCGGAGGCGCCCGGGGAGTTTTGGGGTGGCTGACAATTTCCTGACGGGTGAGTCACAGCCATGCCAGCCCGGAGCCACGTAGCCGCGCGGGGCCGGCCGGCACTTTCGGGAAGTGAAACGGGTGCCAGGAAAACACCCCAACAGCCCGCGGACACGCAAACCCGGACACGCACGTCCCGGGCCCAGCCAGTGTGGCGCAACCACCGGCACCCCGGACGGACGTGGGGCGTCCTGCGGAGCGGGGCGGGGTGCTGACAAGGAGTGTCCCCAAAAGCACAGCGTCCCCAAAGGCCGCGTCCCCGGGGCAGCACGGATGGGCACAAGGCACCAAAGGGACAGCAGGGCCCTGCACCCGCTGGTATTGGGGCGATGGGGACAGGAGGGGTGACGGAGGGGGCCCTGCCGGCCGCCGTGCCGTGGGCCCGGGCAGCACAGGAGGAAGCCGTGGGGAAATGGCGGAGCGGCAGCGCTTGCGCCACCGGCCCCTTCCGGGGCAGCTGCGGTCCCCGGCCCTGACGAGGGTGGGCGTCATCGCGGCCCCGGGGGGCTGGGCCTGGGGCTGGGCCTGGGGCTGGGGCTGGGGCTGGGACAGTCCCTGCTGGGTCAGCGCAGCCGCCAAGGGCCGGCGCACGAGCACCGGCCCCACACCTTGACCCCAAACATCACCCCTGCTCTGCCCCACACATCGACCCCAGAGCATCGCCCCTGCTCTGCCCCACACACCAGCCCCAGAGCATCGTCCCTGCTCTGCCCCACGCACCGACCCCAGAGCATCGCCCCTGCTCTGCCCCACACATCGACCCCAGAGCATCGCCCCCGCTCTGCCCCACGCACCGACCCCAGAGCATCGCCCCTGCTCTGCCCCACGAACAGCCCCTCGCTCAGGCCCACGGTGCTGCTCGGGGGCAGCTAGCCCCACGGCCCTCTTGGTTTTGCAGGAGGAATTGGGCAAAACCAGACATTGCGAAAGGTGGAAATCCCGCTCTGACGGCGCTTCCTTCCAGCAGCTCTTGAAAACCCGCCGTGCCAACGCCAGGCTCAGAGAGCGCCCGAGCTGCAGGCAGGACAGGCAGGAGCAGGCAGCCAAGCGCCGCGGCACTCGACAGGTACCGGCAGGTCTCCGCGCAGGGTTTCACAGTCGGCTGTGGAGATGGCGTTTGTCCCTGATTTGGACATGCTGGAGAGCAGCAGGTAAGCGTGGCCGTGCCAGAGGGGACATTGGGGACGCGATCCCACCCTGGTGCCATAGTGGCCCTGGCTTCACCATCTCTCTTTTCCTTCCAGCCTGAACGAGGAGACATTTTATGGCCCCGACTGCCTCTGCCTGCAGAAGGTAACACTGGGGCAGTGGGAATGGCCCTGCGACTGCCGTGATGGGGAAGCCGGGCTCTCACCCCACGTCCCCTTCCCTCCCCAGAAACCCCGCCTGGACCCAGAGGTGACATCGCCTGGGGTGGGCATCCAGGTGATGGTGACCAAGAGACACCCCGCCAGGACCTTTCGCCAGGCCGCCGTCCTTGTGGTGGCCATGACCAAGCTCCTGAAGCGGCCAGCACACAAGGACTTCACTGACAGTGACCTTGGGAGCTTCCTGGATGATATTTTCGGTACGGGGGGGTGGCGTCAGAGGTGTCACCCCAGCCAGGGGATGCTCTTGGGGGATGCCCTTGGACCCGGGTGCATCAGCGTCCCCCTGACCGTCCCCCTCCCCGCAGAGCCCGTCTCCTTCCAGCGGATTGAGGGCAGCTATGCCGGGGCGCCTGTCTACCGCTACACCCGCTCCCAGTCCTTCGACATCCTCGACATCGACCACAAGTGCTTTGTGCTGGAGTCGCCCACCCAGCTGGTGGCCCTGCACCTGCAGGGACCCTCCATCGGGCGGAAAGGTGAGGGGACATGGTCCGGACCCAATGTCCCCTTCCCCAATCCCGGGACCACCCGGGAGCCACCCCACGGCCCCGGGACCACCCATTAACCCGTCCCTTCTCTCTGCAGTGAAGCTCAACATCGCTCTGTACCGTCCCCGCTCGTCGCAGGACGGCCCGGGGACTGGGCGGCTGCCGGTGGCCTTGGGCATCAAGGGCTACCAACTCTACATGTCGTGTGTGATGAGCGGCGCCAAGCCCGTGCTGCAGCTGGAGGTGAGCGGGGGGTCCCACCGGCTCCCTCCCTCGCGGGGCTGGGGGCTCCATCCCACCCTGAACCCCGTTTCTCCTCCCCTGTTGTAGGAAGCCGACATCAGGAGGGACATCGACAGCATGGAGCTGACCCGCTTCATCTTCTACCGCCTGGACAGCCCGGCCGAGGGGACCACCCGCTTTGAGTCGGCCGCCTTCCCCGGCTGGTTCATCTGCACCTCCCTGCAGCCCCGCCAGCCCGTCGGCATCACCAACCAGCCCGACCAGGTCAACATCACCACCTACGAGCTGAGCAGGCGCTGAGGAGCCCCGCGCCCGACCCAACCCAACCGGCAGTCACCGGTTTTCAGGCCGTATGTACCGAGTACAGACCCGCAGCCCATCCTCCCCGTCTATTTCAGGTGAAATAGCAGCTCTGGGCCCCGTGGGCCCGAGTCACCCCAATTTGAACTTATTTATTGTGTCTGCCCAGTGCTTTTGTACTTATTTATTGTGTCTGCCCAGTGCTTTCGTACTTATTTATTGTGTCCACCCCTTGCTTTTAACTTATATACATTTTGTTGGAAATACTGTGACTTTGTTATCAGGAATGGTTTTGTTGCTGATGGAAGTGGAAATAAAAGGTTTCCCTGGATGGCGTCGCTCAGCTCGTTGCTCTTACAGGGGTGAAATGTTGTGGGGGTGGTTTATGGGTGGGAAAATCCCACTGTTTTGCTTGCTTTTGGGGGCTCTCCAGGCCTGGGTGCAAAGCCCTGGGACCACCCCACACCCGAGGGGCCACCCCGGACCTGGGGACCACCCCGTCCCTGTGCCCACCCCACAGCCGGGGGGGTGGCTGGGGTGGGCGTCCCATGGGTGGGGGTCACCCGCAGCCCCCGGCAGCCACCCGGGGCTGCCACCGCTGCCCCAGCCACTGCCACTGCCCACCACTGAGGCGTGGCGTGGTGGGCCGGAGCATGGCCTGTCAGCCTGGAGCAGGCCTGTCAGCCTGACCTCGGTGCCCGGGAAGGTTATGGAGCAGATCATCTTGAGTGCCATCACATGGCACGCACGGGACAACTGGGCGATCGGGCGCAGTCAGCACGGGTTTATGAAAGGCAGGTCCTGCCTGACCAACCTGATCTCCTTCTATGACAAGGTGACCCGCTTAGTGGATGAGGGAAAGGCTGTGGATGTTGCGTACCTGGACTTTAGGAAAGCCTTTGACACCGTCTCCCACAGCATCCTCCTGGAGAAACTGGCTGCCCATGGCTTGGACGGGCGTACTCTGCGCTGGGTAGGAAACTGGCTGGATGGCCGGGCCCAAAGAGTTGTGGGGAATGGAGTTCAATCCGGTTGGCGGCCGGTCACCAGTGGGGTTCCCCAGGGCTCAGTGCTGGGGCCAGTCCTGTTCAATATCTTTATCAATGATCTGGACGAGGGGATCGAGGGCCCCCTCAGTCAGTTTGCAGAGGACACCGGGCTGGGCGGGAGTGTTGATCTGCTGGAGGGCAGGAAGGCACCACAGTGGGACCTGGACAGGCCGGATCGATGGGCCAAGGCCAAGTGTACGAGGTTCAACAAGGCCAAGTGCCGGGTCCTGCCCTTGGGTCACACCAACCCCCGTCAGCGCTACAGGCCTGGGGGGGAGTGGCTGGAAAGTGCCCGGCGGGAAAGGGCCTGGGGGGGTTGGTCGACAGCGGCTGAAGATGAGCCAGCAGCGTGCCCAGGTGGCCAAGAAGGCCAACGGCATCCTGGCCTGTGTCAGCCATGGTGTGGCCAGCAGGACCAGGGCAGGGATCGTCCCCCTGTGCTCGGCCCTGGCGAGGCCACCCCTCGAGTGCTGGGGTCAGTTCTGGGCCCCTCACTCCAGGACAGACACTGAGGGGCTGGAGCGTGTCCAGAGACGGGCAACGGAGCTGGGGAAGGGGCTGGAGCACAAGTGCTGTGAGGAGCGGCTGAGGGACCTGGGGGGGTTTGGCCTGGAGAAAAGGAGGCTGAGGGGAGACCTTCTCGCTCTCTGCAACTCCCTGAAAGGAGGTTGGAGCCGGGGGGGGTCGGTCTCTTCTCCCAAGGAACAGGGACAGGACAAGAGGAAATGGCCTCAAGTTGCACCAGGGGAGGTTTAGGTTGGATATTCATCAAAATTTCTTCCCCGAAAGGGCTGTCAGGCCCTGGCACAGGCTGCCCAGGGAGGTGGTGGAGTCCCCATCCCTGGAGGGATTCAAAAGGCGTTTAGATGAGGCCCTAAGGGATACGATTTAGTGGGGGACCTGGTAATGCTGGGTTAATGGTTGGACCCGATGATCTTGGAGGTCTCTTCCAACCAGAACAATTCTATGATTCTATGATTCCATGGCATGACATCGTGTGGTGTGGAGTGGCATCACACGGCATGGCCTGGCATGGTGTGGCGTGGTCTGGCATGGCGTGGCATGGCCTGGCAATGGTGTGACATGGTCTGGCATGGCATGGTGTGGCGTGACATGACATAGCCTGGCATGGCATTGCATAGCATGGTATGGCATGGTGTGGCATGACATGGCCTGGCGTATCATGCCATGACATGGCACGGAATGGTGTGGTGTGGCATGGTCTGGCATTGCATGGCATGGCGTGGCATGGTCTGACATAGTGTGGTGTGGCGTGGCCTGCCATGGCATGACATCACATAGCGTGCTGTGGCGTGATGTGGCATGACATGGCCTGGCATGTCACGCCATGACATGTCACGGTGTGGTGTGGCATGGCATGGCCTGGCCTGGCCTGGTGTGGCATTGGGAGGCATCACATGGCATGGCTACATTATACTATGCCAGGCCAGGCCAGGCCGCGCCGCCCCACCGCACGCTAATTAACGGAAATGGGGGCTAATTGCCGGGGCAGCCGCTGGCGCCGTGGCCCCGCCCCGCCCCGCCCCGCCCCGCCCCGCCCCGCCCCGCCCCGCCCCGCCCATCCGGGGCCCCGCCCACCGCCTTGCCCCGCCCTCCATCAGTAGCGCTGCCGGAGGGGACGCATTGTCACCGCCCCCCCGCCCGCCTCTAGCCAATCACGACTCTCCGCGCCCGCCGGCCCCTCTCGGAGCGGGCGGTTTCGCGCTCTCCATTGGTCGGTTTGAAGAAGGCGGTGGCCAATGAGCGCGGCGCGGTGGTTGGCGGCGGCGGGCGGGCCGTTGGCTACGCCGAGGCGAGCGCCCGGCATGGAGCGGGCAGCGGCGGCCGCGCAGGGTGAGGCGCCGGGGGGCCCTGGGGGGTGGGAGGTGGTGGGGAGCGGGGGGGCTCCGGGGGGGCTGTGGGTGATCGGCAGGGACGTGGGAGGCCTTTGGGGTGGGGGCACCCCAGCGGGTCCGGGCTGGGAGCGCTCTGTGGGGACCCTGTGGCGACAGGGGCGATCGCGAGCGCTCGTGGAATGGGGGGTGCTGGGGGGACAGGGGGTGATCCGGGGGTGCTGGGCTGGGGGTGGTCCGAGCCAGGCTTGGGCGGCCCTGGGGGGCGGGTGGGCCTGCCCTGGGGAGGGGCAGGGCGGAGCGGGCGGCTGCTGGGGCTTTGGGGGGAGCGTTGGGGCAGGCTGGGGGGGCGAGGGCGTCGAGTACCCGAAACGGGGGGGGGCACCCGCGAAATGGGCGCATTGAGGAGGGCCGGCAGCGCGGAGGGGCTCGGGGTGCGCCTTGGGGTGCGGGGGGGACTGAGGGTGCTGGGGCCCCCGGGGTGCCACGCTGCTCTGGGGGCTCTGGGGAAGCCTGGGGGTGCGGTGTCAAGGGAAGGGGGTGGCTGGGGGGGCAGAGGGCTGACGGGGGTGCTGAGACGGGCTGTCAGGTGAGGGCGGGGCAGCTTCAGGGACAGGGGCGAGGCCCTGGGGCCCGGGCGATGCTGGGCTCCAGCCAGGCCAGGCTGTCCTGCTGGGAGATGCCCCAGTACCGCAGCAGACTGGGGGGGTCAGAGGTATCCCCTGCCCCCCCGGTTGAGACGCTCCCTGCTTTTCCCACCCGCCTGTGTTAGCAGAGGGCTTGGCCACAGCAGGGTACAGGCTTACGGGATACGTAGCTGAAGCAGGGTCACCGGCAGCATCTTCCCTTTCCTTCTGCAAATTGATTAAGCCCCACACAAACGAGGTTTTGAGCGGCATCACACTGCGAGCGTCGGAGAGCTCTGGTCGTTCTGTGCCGATGAACCTCTGGGAGATGTCACGTGCGTGGAAACGCTCTGGGAACTTCTGGGAACAGCACTGCCAGGCTCAGGCGGGGAGCGCGGGGGACCTGTACGGCAGTGCTGTGAACATAAAGGAAACCTATCCTTCTCGGTGCTCCGAGTACCGAGGTTGTGGTGCGTGCACTGCATTTTCCTCCCCTCTCTTTGCAGAAGAGCAGAGAAGGCTGCTCCAGGAGTACCTAGCAGCCAGAGAAAAGCTGCAATGCTCGAGCGCAAAGTAAGTCAGGAGGATGTTGGGCTTGGACTAGATGATCTGTAAAGGTCCCTTCCGACACAAATCACTCGGTGATTCTCTGAGGTAAAGCTGACTCTTCCCAGCTTGCCGGTGTCTGCCTTCTCTCTGCAGCGATTCACATACAGAGCATACAGAGAATCGCCTCCTCCCAGTTCCTCGCTGTCAAGGCAGCGACCGGGGATGGCTCTGCCCCCCCGGCAGCGCTCTGTAGAGCTCCTGGCAGCAGGAGCAAGGGGATGGTTTGAGTGTTGACGTTTCCTGCTGGTTGATATTGCCTCTTCTGGGTGTTTTCTGAGTCTCCGTGAAACTTTCTCGCCTCAGCTCTTGGGTCTGGCAGAATGGGCCCTTTTTGCCGATAACTCAGCTTCCTAACTGGGTCTTGAAGAACGGGTGGTTCGACTCTCACCGCTGCTTTTTAATGGCAGCTCTCAGTGGCCTTCTGGGACAGGTTAATATTAGGAAGGGGCATTTTCAATGCATTTAAAAGGAAATAGATACAACCACCTGTTAAATGAGTTACCTGGCTCTGGGACCCCTTCGCTGCCTTGCTCGGATCGTCCGGAGCCGGGCTGCGTGCAGACACGCTGCTGTGAGCGCAGCAGCCGCTTGCAGGCTTCAGGTAGCGAGGCACCGTTCTGCAAAGCTTTTAATTGAAACTGCTGATGCGCTTGGCAAACCTGAGCGCTTGAAAGACTCCCTGCTGCAGTGAGCGTTTCTCATGACGATGTAGTGCAAAGGAAGCCATAAAACTTCTCTGTGGGGAGAAGATAAAGCGAAGCAGGATCAGAGACCAGAAAGAGCCAACCCATCCCTGGTGCCAGGCTCTGGAAAACACCACTAATATAATAGAAACAAGGAGAGAAGATTCATGATCTTTCTTTATGGCGTCATAGTACACCACTCGTGTAGAATAGAGGACAATACCCTAACTCTCCAGGCTCTTTCATTACAGAAAAATATCTGCACAGGCATTAATCTTCCCTAAAGGCCGAGCTGCTAGCTGCGGAGCAGGGGGGTGGGAGAACCCCGCAGCTGGTTGCTGCCAGAGGGCTCCAATTCGGGGAGGAGGAGAGGATGGGGGGAGCCGACAGCCCCACCTCCCCGCTTCGCTGCCAGAGCCCGGGCAGCCGAGGGGCTCGTGAATCGTCCGCTGCGGCTCGCCGGGGCAGAGCGAACCTGGCCGACGTGCTCGGAGACAGCGCTGTGACCCGCGGCACGGCAGCAGCCGACTCGGATGCGCCGCGGCCGTCTGCGGCACGCGGGGGCCGTCGGGACGCCAGCGGGGCAGCAGCCTCGGGAGCCCTCCGGACCCGCTGCAGTCTCCTGCCTGCAGGAACCGTTTTGGTTACTTTTGTTGTCAGCGGAAGCCGTAAGTTGTGTGACAACCTTGGATGTTGATGTTTTGTGTTGCTTTTCTGTTGCCACACAAAAGAAAAAGAATTAATATTATATGGTGCTTCCTCGACAGCTTTTTGATTTCCGAAAGTTTCTTGTAAGCTGTGACTGAGACACCCAGCAGTGTTTTAGATATTTAATTTTCTGCAACAGCTGTTAAATAACCTGATATCTTGTTTGACTTCCTGCAGACCCTTTTTAAAGGACCGGACAAATCACCTAAATCCCCCCGCAGATCCAGTTTCTAAACAAGAGCATGTAAGTAGAAATCTTTTGAGTCTAGTTTGGTATTTCATGCTTGACGCGAGTCTGGGCAGAACAGAGTCCCCAAATCAGGGTAGCGAGCTCCTGGCCCCGAATGAGGTGCAGTCAACAGATCGCTAAACAGCTGGCAGTAAGTCAGCTAATGGTTTGTCAGAGGAGCGTAGTGTGGGAGGCTCGTCCTCTGCCCACGCGCTGGGGGGGTGTTGTGTTATTGTTCTGTTGGCAACTGCTTTGTCACCACGGGCCCTCGCATGGACGTGCCCTGGGCTGGCAAGGCTGGGGCAGGAGCGAGCTGTCAGGGTTTGACCAAGCTTTGGGGTTCGCTTTGTCTCTCCAGGTTGACGGGAACAAGAAGGATGCTCTCGGAAACGTGGCGAAGGGCGCTCAGAGGGGTGGCAAGCTTGGTGCCAAATCCACGCAGCACGCTGGCCACGCTGCTCAGCAGAAGTCTTCAAATACATCCCAGAGAGCGGCGGTGGCGCGGCCGGAGCCGCCGAGGAAGAGCGCAAAGCTTCCCACGGGGCTCGTGCCAAGAGTGAGCCGCCCTCCGCAGCCCAGAGGGAGGCTCCCAACTTCAACCTCTGGTCACCCAAATCCAGAAAGGAACAAGAAACCCGCTCAGGAGGACTGTCACCGCTGCAGCAGCTCGGGCGGGAAGTGACCAGCCCCCTCCTGGGGCACCTTCTCCCCTCAGTGAGGGTCTGCAGGACGGGCTGGTCTGCAACAAAGAAAACGTCCGAGCGCAAGCCTCTGCGCGCCCTGTGCTGAACAGAGTTTTTCAGTCTGATGGAAACAATCTTGGGAACAAGAGAGTCTTGACTCACGGGCAAAGCTCGGCCACGATGTCAAGAACCGTCACGGGCCCAAAGGACAGAATTAATAGCCACCAGGCTAAGGAAGAGCCGATTCAGGATAAATTCAGGAAAACCCTGCCAGGCTCAAAGAGCACGTCTCAAAAACCAAGTATCAAAACTCGGCTGTTGCAGCCCCCTCGGTTACTTACTGCTTCTACTAATTTGCCGTATAAAAAACCAGGGGTAAACCAGGAAAAGACTAATACGGCAAGGGAACCCGTAGGAAAGCCACGGGGCATCCTCCAGCGGGAAGTCTTAGTAGACCCCCCCAAATGAAAAGATCTCCCATAAAGCCTCCGGCCTCCAGCAGGCCCCAGGGGACCACAAACCTGAACCCCAGCCAGAAACCGGGTGGCCCCGCGCAGTGGCAAAGGCCCACGGCTAAAGGGGAGGGCGGACATGAAGGATGTGAAGGCGGCGCCTCCCGGACGCGCAGCAGTATCCCGAGTGACGGTCCCCCAAAACCAGCCTCGCAGCATGCACGGCTCCAAAACTCAAGCAATTCAGAGCGATTTTAGGAGTAGGAGAGAGAGGCTTAAACCAGAGCTGCCAAAGGCAAGTGGAATACAGGCGAGGCGTGTTCCCAAGACCCCGTCAGCTGCGGATCGTAAGTAAGTAGCAGCTTTGGCCGACTCTGTCCTCGCCTCCAGGGGACAGCAGAGTTTTAAAGTGTTTAACTGGGTTAACCGGCACTGGGTGAAGTCCCCTTACCAGCGAACGCCTGTTTGGAGGTTGATGCCCTGGAAAAGAGGAGGATGGGGATGAGTTTTGGTGGTACCCTGGGTTCCTCTCCCGCCGAGTCAGCAAGCGGGAGGAGAGCGTGCGGCTGCTGTCCTGTTTTATCTTCAAGGCACATTTAAACTCGAGAGGGTTTTCCTTTCCCAAGCCTGGAGCTCGGCTGCATTTTTGGGATAGATGTGCTGGTTCTTCCCGAGCAGGAGCTTGGCTAGAGGGAGATTCCAAGGGAAAACAGTAGCCTGGGACGTGCTGGCCGTCTGCTGGGGTGGTAACGGTGATCCCTTGGTCCTTTCACAGGAAACAGCTGGAGGAGTGGTTGGCATCCAAAGGCAAGACGTACAAGCGGCCGCCTATGACGCTGCTTCAGAAGCAGCCGGCGAAGCTGTCCTGGAGACATGTCAAGGAGAAAGAGAAGCAAGAGAAACCAGAGCAGCTCTGCCTGGAGAAAATCAACAACATATTAACCGAGTGCCTGAAGCTCATTGATGAGGTGGGAATGGGAAAGGAGATGCTTGAACGGGCTCCTCTCCTCCCGGAGCATCCCGGGAGACGGGGGCCATGTCCCCCCAGCAGCACAGAGGGCTTTGGAGCAAGCGTTCTTGCTCGCTTGGCTGCCAGAGGGGCAACATCACGCGTAGGAAAAGTAAAAGTCCTCGTGGAGTTACGCATAGGCCGAAGGCACGCGGCGCGATGCGCTAACGAGGAAAATGGAGTGACACCGGGTCACGGGGCTTGTGTCTGTCATTCCCGGTGTCCTGGTACCTGGCAGCGCAGTCTGCAGCAGGAATTTCTGCGGCAGCAGCCCAGGCCGATTGAGCCAGCTTGAGGGACGTCCCTGGTGGACCTCGCAGCTTGAGGGACGTCCCTGGTGGACCTCGCAGCTGCTGTGAAGCATCACCTCTGGGGATGCTGCCCTGCCCCGGGGTTTAGGGGCTCTGTTAGCGCCAGCACCGAAGAGTCTATCCCTCGACGTCTCTCTGAAATACTAAATTCATTTTACCAAGGGGAAAATAGAGGCAGGAAAGCTATTATCTGTCCGCGGTCGTGTAGGAGACTCACAAAACCAGACTCTTCAGACCCTCCTTTTCCTAGAGAGCGCGGGGAGCGTGGCTGTGCACTCACAGCTCCCCCGCTGCACAGCTCTGGCCCTTGGGATTGAAACCTTCCTCCGGGACCTTGCCCTTCTTCCTGCAGGGTGTCCAGGCAGAGGAGCTCTCTGCAGTGCTGTCCCGCCTGCCCGAGGCAGAGAAATTTGCCAAGTTCTGGATCTGCAAAGCGAAACTGCTCGCCCGGAGCGGCCCTTTTGACGTGACGGGGTTGTACAAAGCGGCAGTCTGCGCTGGCGCAGTGGTGAGTGAGGCACGCTGCTCTTCGGTCGCTCCCCGTGTCCCCTGCCTCTGCGCCAGCAGGTTTCCTCGAGATCCAGGGGTCGGATTTTGGGATGAGTTTAGCGGTGCTGGTCACTGGTGAAAAAGCCCTTTCGAGCTGCCGGTTCCCGTCTTGTCCCATAGAATCACCTTCGGCTTTAATCAGCCGAGCAGGCAGTGCCGTGGGGGGGGACAGGGAGGGCACGCACGCTGCGCCGTGTCGGAGCTGTAGCTGGAAGGAGTGTGACGGCAGCTCTGTGCTGCCTGGGCAGCGTAACTGCAGCGCCTGGTGAGATTTACCTGCGCGGCGTGGACGCCTGCCCAGCCGTGCTGCGTGCTGACAGACCGCGCTCGGAGAAGGGAAATTCTCTGGCCTTTTGCCGCCGTCCCCGGCACGGGGTGTTGCGATGCAGCAGAAACCTTTTCTTCTATTCACTTGTAACCCCAGTCTCCGTTCCCGAGCCTTGACCCGTGTTCTGCTTTCCCTGCAGCCTCTCCAGGAGCTCAGAGAAGTTGTCCTTGGTATTTTGAAGGCTGCAGACCAAACATCAGAAGGTAACGTGCATGCGGGGGCCGGCTGGAGTGTGGGCAGGCTGGGGTTCCCTGCTGCTGCAGGCAGGGAAGCAGCATGGTTTGCAGTCTGTCCCAGCACCCCGTGTCCCTCCTGACTTTGATGGAGATCAAGTGTTGTGAAAGTCCGGAATCCTGATCTCAAAAACAGGGCAAGATTCCTCTGCCAGGGCTGGGCACGGTCCCAGCCCATCACACCTCCGTAGCAAGGTGCCTTCGCCCGTGTCCGAAGCGCCGCGGTGTTGTAATCCCTCCCCAGCTGCCGCCCTCTGCAACCGCGCTGCCCTTTTGCTCTCCTGTCAGGGGAAAAGGCCGAGCAGCCCGTTCCTCAGGACCCTACGACGCCTTGCCCGAGTGAGAGGCAGCCCGTGGCGGCGACTCCCTGCCCGACGGGGAGGTCCCTGACCAGCCTGCCCGTCTCAATCAAGTTACAAGTGACGTCTGCGTCCAGGTAAGGCTGAGCTGCCTGCTCTGGCAGCAAGTGCCCGCTGTGCCGGTGCTCCCCTGCAGGATTTACCTAAGGGCTCTTGTCGTCTCCGCAGAGGGAGGGAGTTGCTGGAAGGCCAGGAGCTGAAATTCCTGACGCCAGTGCGGCGCTCGCTGCGGATAGAGCGGGCTGGGAGCTGCTACCCAGAGATGCTGAAGGACCATGACCCTGTGGTGTCATCCCTCAGTGAAATCCTGGATGCTGAGGAGGAGACTCAGTTCTTCTTCCGGAAAAACAAGGCTTTGCCGGAGGTGGCGGAGCTGGAGGGTTTGAGTCTGTATCCCCCTGAGTGCTGCTGAGGGATTCCCGGCAGGGCGCGGGCTGCTTGCTCCCCCGTGCTGCCTTGCACGCGCTCCACTGGCTTCTCTTGTTGCCTCTCAGATGTAAATATGGAGGGGTGGCACATGATAAGCCTGTTTCTCAAACACATAAGCACTGTTTTAAATATATAAAAACTTGCAGTAGCGACGCAGTGAGAGCAGTGTGCGAGGTGCGGGGTTGGAGACGTGGGCTGTGTCCCCTGGGACGGCCCTTGGCTCCTGCTGCGACACGCACCCCGCGTTTCCTGCTGTGGGACGATGGCAGGTAGGCTCTTCCCGCCTTTTGGAAGCGATGTCCCGAGGGATTTGCTCCAGAGCTGCCTGCTGGAGAGCACCCGGCTGTTTCCTGCCGAGAGGCCCGCGCAGACCCCGTGTCTCGGCTCACGTGCGGCAGCACCGGCTGTGCCGGGCGGGCTGGAGGTGCTGGGGTACCTGCGGGACCACTGCGGCTTCCGCACGGGCCCCGGGGAGGCTGAAGCCGGCGCACGCGAGGGGTGCGGAGGCCCTTGGGAGGCAGCGGGCCAGGCTCCCCGACGCCTGGGCAGGGCTGGGGGGCTGGGCCGGGCCCTGTTAGTGCGCTCAGGGCCCCCACAGCAGCCTCCACCCCCCACCGAGGGCTGCCCTGGCTCCCAGAGCAAGCGGCCGCACAAGGCTGCTGGGGCTTGGCACAGTTTCCCCGCTGCGAGGAGCAAGCCGTATGGCTGCCACGAAGGGCGGAGGGAGCCCCCTCATCCCCTTCCCGTCCCCAGCGAGCAGGCCGTCCCTGTCCTCCTCCCCCCCTTTTGCCTCCTCCCGCCACCGCCACCGTCGGCTCAGCATCTTTATTGAGACGCCTCGATGCTGGAGGAAGCCTTAGAGCAGCGTCTGCACGTCCCGGCACGGGTCTGGGGAGGGCGGCAGGCCTGGCCCCCTCCCCCCGGGCGCAGGACAGTGCTGGCAGAGAGGGGGGTGTCTCGGGGCTCCCACCCTCTGCCCAGGGGCTTGCACTTGTCCCAGCTGCTGGAACATTTGGGAACTGAGGGCAAAGCAGTTTTCCTTTAAAATGGCCAGTTTTATGTCGTTGTGGTGCCAGAAGTTTGAGTATCTTTTATAAATAGAAAAGGGTAGGGAAGAGAAGAGGGCAACAGCGGGTAAAAGGGGTTCCCCGGGAGCAGCAGTCGCCCCCAGAGCCCCCCGACACTTGAGCAACATCCACCCACCCACCACCCGGTGCTGGGCCCCAGCGCTGCGGCAGCACCCGGGGCCGGGCGCCGCAGCTGGAGGGGCGGGAGGTGCTGGGACCACCGACGGGTGCAGGGTGGGCTTCCTGCCAGCTCCCCGCAGCACTGGGGGGGCATGGGGAAGGTGGGGGCAGCCCCTGGGCTCGGGGGGGGCCCTTCTCCTGGCGTGGGGAGAGGTGTGATGTGGGGTGCGGGCTGGGGCCACCGATTGCCCTCGCGGGGGCTGGCACCTGCCCGCTCAGCAGCCATCGACGGTGGGATGGGCTCAGGCTTCTCCGTCATCCTCCTCCTCCCCGCTGGAGTCCTGGGGGACCCCCGCGACCTGCGATGGAGGTGGGGGGCTCAGTGGGCACAGGACCCCACCGGTGTTGGGGACTCCCATGGCCATGGCCACCGGGTGCTTCTGCCCCTCTGTCCCCTGCCACCCACCTGTGGGCCGGGGTGGCCCTGCTGGGCCAGCCAGGGGGCCAGGGCCGAGCCGGCCTCCCCGGCGTCCAGGCGGCCGTGCTCCACCGTCGACTCGTGGGCCATCTGCGGCGGGGAGACGGCTTGCAGAGAGGGGCCGGCACCCGCCAACCAAGGGGTCGGGTGCCCACCCGATGCCCCCATCAGCCCCACACCCTCCCCTCGGGCAGGGAGGGAAACTGAGGCACGGCCGGGGGGCCGGGAGCGGCGTACCAGGACGGGGGGTGCCCGGAAGAGGTAGCTGAAGGGGTAGTAGAGGAAGTTGATGAAGGAGGCGGCGTAGAGGTCGGCGTAGCGCATCAGCTGGTTGGCGAAGAGCGTCTGGCGCGAGCCGCAGCGGAAGAAGGGCTGCCCATCTTCCCGTAGCACATGTCCCATCTCGTGCGTGACTTTCTGCGGGCGCAGCGGGATGGTCAGGGCACCCAGCGCGCCCCCCCGGTGCCCACCGGGGGGGGGGGGTCGGGGTGGGGGGTCTGAGCTGTGTGCCGGCTGGGCCGGTGCCCCCGGGCAGCACCTGGATCCGACGCTTGATGGAGCTGATGTCCGGGCGCTCGCTGCTGCCGCTGTCCAAGTGCCTGGAGAGGGAGAGACCCGGCTGGGGGATGGGCCCCCCAGCCCCCACGGGTCCTGCACCCCCCACCCCCCCATGCCCCCCACCCGCCCCGTGCCCACTCACTGGTACAGCTCTGCCAGGAGAGGTCCAGGCTCCGCAGCTCCTCAAACAGCTCTGCAAGGGCAACGGGGCCGGCTAGGGCGGGCACCGTCCCCCGCTACCCGGCACGGACCGATGCGGGAGGTTGGGCGCATCTCCCCCAGCTTGGCCGTCCCCGGGGCCGGTTTTTGCCATGGGGGGGGGGGGGGGGGGTGGGGAGGGGTGTGGTAGGAAGGACTCCGCCCCCCCCTCCCCGGCCGCACGCTGCTCACACGCTCTTCTCCGTCCAGACCTGCAGCTCGCGGGCCAGCCGGGCACCACCAGGAAGGTGCGCCAGCCCTGCCGCTTCTTGGACTTGAGGATGTCCCCGAAGATGTGGTCCCCCATGTAGAGGATGTCTTTGCCCTTCACGCCCAGCAGGTCACACACCCGTCGAGGAGCCTGCCGGCAGCGCGCGCGTCAGGGCCACGGCGCGGGAGCGTCCCCCGTGTGCCGCCGAGCCCGGCGTGGCGCTCACCGCCGGAGTAGACGGCGCAGTGCTGGAGCGGGCCGGTGTACGTCCCGATGCGCAGCGTCCCCGTGTCCTGCGGGACAAGAGGATCCCGGGGCAGGGTGATAACGTTACCGGTGCCAGCCGGTGCCCACCCAACGGCGACTCCACGCCCCCGCGTGCCCAGCGGGCGCCCACCGGCCCCGCGGCCGGGGAGGGGTCCCCACCGTGTTGACTTGGCGCAGGACGGTGCCCTCGGCAAAGAAGAGCGGCTTGCGGGTGTCCACCACAATGAGGTCGAAATAGGATCGCCAGGGCCGCTGCGGGGTGGGGGGGGTCAGCGAGGGGCTGCCGACGGCACCCTGCACCCCCCGCCGCGCCCAGCACCGGGACAGGCTCACCTTGTCCCCGTCGCCGAAGTCGAACAGGTAGGACATGGAGGGCCTGCAAGGACACCCGGCATCGCCACCGCTGTCCTGGGGCGGGCAGACCCCTGCCCCCCCCCCCGGGCCTCCCCAGGGCAGGTGGGACCCGGGGCGGGGGACGGACACAGACCCCCCCCCTACTCACGTCGGTGTAGTTGTAGTCGCTGTTGGTGGCCAGAAAGACCTTGCCCACCTCCTTCATGCGGCTCAGCAGCAGCGGCACGCGGGGCTGGCGAGGGGCAAGTCAGCGCGGGGGGGGGGCCGGGGGGGAGGGAGGGGGCCGGGGGGGGCCGCAGACACTCACGTCCTTCACCACGTATTTCTCCAGGTTCTCCAGCGTCTTCTCCTTCAGGCAGCCCTGCGGAGGGGAGGGACGGGTCTGGCCAAAACCTCCCCGGGGGGGCTGGGGGCCTCCCCAGCACCCGCAGCATCTTCCCCCCCGCCCACCCCGGTGCCCCCTCCCCACCGCACCCACCGAGAGGTGGACGTGGTCCATGGCCTCGCGCACGTCCTGGAACATGCTGCGGAAGGACATGAAGAGGTTCCCGTGCTTGTAGCCGGTGTCGCAGCTGCAACGGTCGGGAGAAGGGGGGGGGTTGAAGGGGCTGCCCAGCCAAGGGGAGACCCCCCCCCCGCTTCACCCCCCCCCCCATCCACCAGGTCCAACCCCCACCCCCAGCTCCCTCTTACTTGACGTATCTGGAGCAGTTGGTGAAGAAGTCCACGAGGCAGGCGTAGAGGTGGGCCTCTGCGGGGAGGGGGCTGTGAGGGGGACGCGGGGGAGCGCAGCACCCCACAATGGGGTTGGGGGGCCGGGGGTGGGGGTGGATCTCACTCACCCGTGAGGTTGAAGAGGGTGTTGAGGATGTGGAAGCGCTTCATGTCGTCCCGCTGGATGAACTTGTTGGGGTAATAGTGGAGGATTTCGGCCCTGGGGAGGGAGCACGGAGCTGCACCCCATGCCGAGGTGCCCCCCCCAGTCCCCCCAGCCCCCGGGGCGGGGGGTCGCAGACTCACCCCCTGAGGAAGCGGAAGCCGTGGGCGCAGACCAGCAGGTTCCCGTGGGAGTCCACCTTCAGCAGGTTCCCGTACAGGGCATCGAACACCAGCCCCCTGCACCGCACACCCCGTCACGGGGGGGCTCCCACCGACACCCCGTGTCCCCCCCCCCCCCGTCCCCTGTGTCCCCCCCAAAACCCGCCGGCACTCACCGGGTGGGGAAGGTGGGGTCGTACTTGTAGGCGAGGATCTCGTGGGGGTACCCGATGGAGACGAGGTGCTCCAGCAGCAGGGCGAAGGCCAGCTCCTCGTAGTCGGGGGACTTGTACACTGCGGGGGGCAGGGGGCGGCGTGGGCAGGGGCTGGGGGGGGGGGTCCCGCCGCCCCCCCCCCGGCCTCAGCCCCCCCCCACCCCAAAACGCACTGGCCAAGGTGTAATCCATGTCAAAGCCGAAGCACTTGATCTTCTCCAGCGCCAGGCTCCGGTTGACGAAGATCCTGGGGGGTGACCAGGGGGGGTTATGGGGTGGGGGGTGTCTAGGGCTGGGGGTGGCAGGGAGGAGGGGGTGAGGACCTGTCCCCACATCCCCCGGCCCCGGCCAGGGGGCCGGGGGGGCTGCGCGCCTGCCCTGGCCCAGGGGCCCCACAGCGAGTTATTGGAGCAGAAAAATGGGCTTTTGAGCTGGAAATGGAGCCGGGGGGGGGGGGGCAGGGCAGGGAGGGGGATGGTGAGCCCCCTGTTTTAGCCTGCCCCCCCCCCCCGTGTGTCTACATGGGGGGGTCCCCCCCGGGCCTCTGCCCCCTCCCCCACCCCCCCAAGGGTCGTCCCCTGCACCCGGGGGGTCCTTCCCCCAGGTCCTGCCCCCCAAGTGCCCCCCCCCGCTCCAGGTCCCGCTGCCCCCCCCGGCCCACCGGTGCTGGCAGTCCCTCCGCAGCGCCCGCGGGTCGCCCTGCCCCGGGCCGGGGGCTGCCGCCGGGCCCCGCTCCCCCTCGCTGCCCATCGCCGTCGCCTCCGGCCGCCGCCTCCGGCCGCCGCCGCTTTAACGGGGCCCCGCGGGACCGCCCCGCCCCGGCACCGGCCCGGCCCCCCCCCGGGAGCAACAGCCGGGACGGGACCCGGGCTCCCGGGGTGGTGACCCCCAAAATGGGGCGGTGATCTCCCCCGGGCCCCCCCAAAATGGCGCAATGCGCCCCCAAATGGGGCAGTGCCCCCCCCCGCACCCAAAATCGAGCAGTGCCCCCCCATGGGGCAACGCCCCTCCATCCACCCCCAAATGGGGCAGTGCCCCCCCCCCGCACCCCCAAATCGGGCAGTGCCCCCCCATGGGGCAACGCCCCTCCATCCACCCCCAAATGGGGCAGTGCCCCCCCCCCCGCACCCCCAAAAGGGGCTCCCCCCCTCCCCGGACCGCGCCCCCCCGGCAGTGCCCCCCGTGCCCTCCAGCCCCCCGCCGGGCCCCAGCCGCCCCCCCGGAGGAAGCGCCCTCCCACGGCCCCGGCCCCGCCGGCGCAGGAGCGGCCGCGGGCGCCCGGCCGGCCCGGCCCGGAGCCCCGGGGCCGGTGTTTGCCCGCGGGGCCGCTGGCAGCGGGGAGCGCCCGGCGGAGAATCATTAACCGGGGTCAAGGACCGGCCCCGCCGCCGCCCCGAGGCCGCCCCGATGGGCGCCCGGAGAGGGGCGGGAGCCGGGGGCGCTGCGCGGGGGGGGGCAGCGCCAGGGGCACACCCCCGGCACCTCGTACCGGAGGGACGGGGACAGGAGGGGGCACCCACGTCCCGCGGGACACAGCCCAGTCCCAGCGGGAAACGTGCCCGTCCCTATGGGGCCCGACAGGGCGCACCCCCACCCCCGTGGGGCGCTCCCCATCCAGTGGGTCACATCCCACGCAGCGTCGTGAGGCGCCTCCCAAAGCCCACGGGGCACATCCCCCCCGTCCCCCCGGCAGGGCTCAGCACCCCAGGGAGCCCCGGGGTGTCCAGGGCCCCCCCACCCCCCGCTGCAACCACCCGCAGCTCTTGCACCAGCCGGGTGCGACCCACTGACGTGGTCCCCGTGCCCGGCCTGACCAGCGCCAGGCCCCCCAGGGCCCGAGGGACAGCACCGGGACAGCCTGGGGACACGGAGGGGACAGCAGGAGCGGCTCCTGCCCCAGGGCTGGGGGCCAGAGGGCTGGTAAGAGGGTCAGGGACTGCCCCCCCCTCCCACCAGGTGTGGGGCCCTGATAAGCCCACCCATGCGGGACTGGGTGCAGCCTGGGGCGGTACCGTGACACTGGGGGACACGTGGGGCTCTTATCAGCCGGCCCAGTCCTGGCTCCCTCCCCGGGCGTGGGTCCAAGGAGGGGCAGGACAGGGGCCCGGGGGCAGCGTGTGACGGGACGGGGCCACCCCAGCACCCCCACAGCACCGGCAGCACTGGCGTACGAAGGAAATCTTTATTGAGTCCGAGGTAGCAGCAGTGAGGGGGGCGGGGGGCTGCCCCCGGGGCCCCCCCCGAGCGGGATGGTTGGGCAGCATCTGGTGTCCACACCACTACAGCAATGGAGGCAAAGCTGAACGCAGCACAGCCCGCAACGGGGGGATGCCCCGCAGCCCCCCAGCCCTCCCCCGAGGGAGGGCTTGCTCAAGGAGGAATCACTGCCGAGGGATCTTCATTAAGTCATTAAAAATAAGAAAAGTAGCCTCCCGTAACTGCTAATCTAAAGCTACAGCGCAGCGGGGGAGTCGCCCCAGGGGCCAGCACAGCCTCCCCTCTGTGCCCCCCTCTAGAAACTTCGCGCCAAGACATTTATATTTAAAAAAAAAAAAAAAATATCGTTCAGTGACAACACTATACAGAACTGAGGAAGCCCCGGAGATGATGGTAGCCCCTACCCCGCGGTGGGACGAGCCTCCCCGGCGCCCGGAGGGGAGGGCGGCAGCAGGGGAGCGGGGAGCGCCGGGAGCCCCGCTGCCCTCACACCTTCAGGATGGCGTACTTGAAGACAGCCATGATGGCGGCACTGATGAGACCCGAGATGGGGACGGTGGACGAACCAGGCCATGAAGATGTTGCGGAAGAGGCGCCAGTCCACCGCCTTCCTGGAGCGCAGCCAGCCCACGGAGACCACGGAGCCCACCTGCCCGAGGAGCCAGGGCACGGCCTCAGCGTGGCAGCGGGCATGGGCACCCCCTGGGTGCCCACACCCACACCCCTGCCCCCGGGGACGCCTCAGCCGTGGGCCCAAGGGTCCCACTCCCACCCCGGGGGCCCCAGCAGACAGAGCTGGGCGAGGGGCTCGCCAGCCCAGAGCAGCGACAGGGACCGGGCGCTGCAGAGCTGGGGTTCCCATGGCCGCTTGGCAGAGCCCAGGGATCCATCAAAGGGGTTTTGTTCTCCCCTCACCTCCTCGAGTGCCCCCCTCCCCAGGGACTCCCCCCAGCCCTGGGCAGCCGCTGCCACCCCGCATTGAGATGCAAATGGCAGAGCTGGGACCCGAAGGCCAGCCAGCAGTCCAGCTCGGGACCTCCCGCCACAGCTCAGCCTCCTTAGCGCCAGGATTTGGGGGAAGCCGAGCTTGCGCCGAGCCGGCACCGTCCTCTCCTGCCACCCCCACCTACTTGCAGTGGGTTGTGCTGATGGGGAGGCCGACGTTGGAGGCGATCACCACCGTCAGGGCAGACGCCCAGCTCGATGCTGAAGCCGCTGCAGAGGACAGAACACGTGTGGGAACCAGGGACAGGACCCCCTGCGCCGCCCGGCCACCTCGGGCTGCCTTAGCCCACGCCAGGCCTAGGACCGCTCGCCTCTCCCCAGGCAGACCCTGCACAGGGGGGGTCAGCTCCTCACGTGGCCCCTCCAGACCCCCAGCAGCCCCCAGCTGACCCCCCAAGGGGCGCAGGGGGGGTTACGGGGCCACGCACACCCCAGCTCCACCACCCGAGCAATGAGACCCCCAAGAGAGCACGGAGAGAGGCTGCAGGAGCGGGATGCAGCTCCAGGACCGCCCGAAGCCTCCGCCTGCCCCAAGGCAGACCTTACCTCGATGGTGTGATGGGAGTCAGGTCCTTCCCCATCGTCTGGATGACTCTCCTTCCCCAGACCCACAAGCCAATGCAAATCCCGGCACCTCCGTAGAGCAACAGCCAGATGGGAGTCGCCGCCTTGGTAGCCACATTGCCCGTCTGATAGACCAGGTAGAGCGCGACCAGGGGCCCTATGGCATTGCTGGAAGGGAAAGGAGATCTGGTCTAGAGGGCCGAGGCTCTGGGCAGGAGGGGCACCAGCCCCCAGCGAGCAACCCCCCCCGCTCCTGCCGGCCCCAACTGACCTGACGTCGTTGCCACCGTGAGCAAAGGAGCCAAGCAGGCTGTGAGGATCTGCAGGAACTGGAAGAGGAGGGACACCTCGGGTTTGTCCTGGTCGTGCCATTATTCCAGGGAGCTACTGCTGCCCCTTGCGGTCGCTGACTCCCATCTCCACCTGGGCCGTGTTCAGATCCACGTCGGCCGCCGGGTGGGCGTTCCGCCACCGCGTTGCAGTAGCTGGTGTAGCTGTCCATGCGGACCCTCTTCTTGGTGTCCGCCACGGGCCACGTCAGCTTCTCCCATCTCCTCCCCATCCTTGGCGCGGGAGGGAGTCCAGGGGCATGCCGCAGATGGCCATGGTGTAGGAGGTGTAGCTGGTGTTGCGCCGCAGGGGCTTGTCCCCCGAGTCCCCATGCAGTCCCCCCATCTTGGCCAGGTGCAGTTTATGCAGCAGCTCCTTGTAGAGGCGGAGAGTCCTTTGTGCACGGTTGTGGTACTGGTACTGCCCGCGTGGAGCTCATCTGGTGGCTCACGGCCTGGTTGAACTGGACGAGGTTGCCGTTGGGCAGCTGCATGGCTCCTGCATAAGGGACGACAGCAAAGGGTTTAGCACCTGGGGGTAACCCTGGGGTGGGGGGAGACCACCCCGGCACCCCCGTATATGCCCCCCACCACTCACCGCTGTCGATGCTGGTTTCCTTCAGGTCAAGGCTGGGGAGCCTCTCCTGCTCCGGGGCCTCCTCCAGGTCCCCCAGGTTGAAGGAGACCGTCCCTCTCCTCCACCGCTGCCCGGTGGGGCACAGCCGGCCCCACGTCAAGCAACCGGGCCCTTGGCATCGCCCAGGGGCCACCTTGGGCTCCTCGTGATCCTCCTTGGGGCTGATGTTCTTCTCCAATCAAGGGGCTTTCAGAAGGGACTGGATTTGATCTCTCCTGCGAAGGGAGGCCAGCTGCCATCAAACCCCTTCCACCACCACACCCCGACGCCAGGAGCAAGCCCACACCCCCTCACCACTCAGATTTATGGCAGCTAAATAAAATGTACCGCTTCCCCCCCCATCCTGAACTTTGGAAACTGCTGGGCAGTCACACCTTGTCCCGGGCACAACAGCCAAACCATCACAAGCCAGCTCATCTCCTATTTTTAGGCCCCCTCACCCACACGGGGTGTGGTGAGCACCATTATGGGGCTTTTACGCCCATTCTTCCCACAGCAGAGGTTCCTCTTTGAGCCACGTTTTGTCCCCTCCCCGTTTCCCGGCAGCCATGGGACGCTCCGGACCCGCTTCTGGGGCGGTTGCGACCCCCGAAGCTGACGGGAAGGTGCCCAGAAGAGCCCGGCTCCTCTGCCGGCCGCTCAGCTCGGCCGGCTGGGAGGGAGGACTCGCCCGCCTGGGCTCCCCTCCAGCTCCCGCTGGTGGGTGACAAACCCAAACCCGAGCCCGTCCCCACCTCCCGAGGACGGCCTGCTTTCCTGCCCCACTGGAAGAGCCGAGCCAGCAGCACCGAGCCCTGGAAGCTGAGGCTGTTCCTCCCCCTCTACGGGGAAAAAAAAAAAGCATGTTTTCTCCAGGTGAAAACATGAGGTCAGCTCCTTCAGACAACAACACAACCACCTCCTTGTCGCGACCACAACCATTTCCCAGCCAGCTGGCTCTTCGCAAGGGCCGGGCTGTGGCACCAGCCCCTCACCCCTGGCATCAGGCCCCCGCAGAGCTCATCTCCCCCTGCGTCACCGCCTCCTCCCAGCGATGCCCCGGGGCAGGCAGCTGCCGTAGCAGGCAGGGGGAGCCCGTCTGGCAGGCAGGTGAGCCTGCCTCGCAGGCAGGAGTTAAGCCGAAGCTCGAACAGCTGGAAGAATGTCAATGGGCAGCCATAAAGCTGTTAGTCACACCCCAATTACACCAGTCCCGACAAGGACACTGGTTATCCCCGCATCTCCAGTTCCTTAAGCGCCCCAGACTGCACACGAAATTTATATGCAAGACCACACGCGGCTCCAGGAGAGCTGCCCGCGCCGCTCGGGAGGCAGAGCCCAGGACTGCTCTCTTTTGGATGCCTTTCAATAGAGAGGTTTGGGGTTTTTTTTTTGCTACAGGGAAAGGATTTCATCAGCTCACGCAGCGCTTTCAGCTTGTGATCTGCATCGGCCAGGCCAAAGATTGATCAGCAGGTACGCGGGGGATTAAAGGTTACACCGGTTAACGGGCAGGTCGCCTCCTGCCTTTTCTTCTCTATTAAACAGTGAAACGGGGCTGTTTAAATCGCCTGCCGCCCCGGTGCAGTGTCAAGGGGAGATCGCCCTGCTCAGAAGTGAGGTGCCTGACACCGCTCGGCAGCACAACAGCTACTGCGAGGGGTATTTCGGGGTCCCAGGGAGCAGCTTCGGGCTGCTGCGGGTTGGGAGCACACAGGGCCCAGCCCGAGGAGATGCGCCCCAGTGACTCAGGGTTTGCAGAGCAGCTTAAGCGGTAACTGAAGCGCGAGGATCCCTGCTAATAACAGCCCTGCGGCTAATGAGATCTCCCGCTGGGAAAAGAAGTTGGTTAGTCCGAGCGTGCCCTTCCCCAAAGGATGGCAAGAGAGAGGGTGTTACTTACGTTCAATTTTCTTCTTCATTCTCGGACATACAAAGAACCAGACGACTAGGAGCACAGACAACAGCACTCCCCGCGCCCGAAATTAGGAGGATACCCCCAAGAGGAAGTTTGTCAAAGCCCAGCACTAGGAAATAAAACAACGGATCTTTGAAAACCTCTGGGCAAAAGCCTCCTCGACATACGACTTTGCTCTTCCCGGCACGGGGACTCCATCACCTGCAACGTCCCTGAGCTAAATTCGCCTGCCAGGGAGAAACGCTGTCGGGAAGCCACCGCTGACCGCACCGAAACCGAGAGCTTAACCCACGCAGAAGCCCCCCCATCACAATCTTCCCCCGTCAAAGCTAATCTTTCACACGTGCGGACACTCTCCCCTCCCTCCCACAGCCGAACCCGAGCAGGGAACCCGAGCATGCCCTGGGCAGGGACAGGAGGCTCCTCACAGCCCTCGTCTCCTCACTTGCTGCAATGTCAAAGAAAAAAAAAAGACAACCACCCACGCAGCACGGCTGCTGCAGCGACAGCGCCGCTTCCCCCGGGCGGGGAGAGGACACGCAGGACCCGGGCTGCTCCCACCGGAGAGCCCCGCGTCTCCATTAACTCCTCCAGCTGCTGCGGGGGGGAGAGGGTTCTCCTGCTCCACCAGTCCCTAGGAACTTAAGCTCAAAGTTTCGAGGCATCCGAGGTGTTTCGTGACCTAGTTACAAGCATTCCCGCACGCAGCGTGGCTTTTAGCAGAGGTTTGGCACTATACAGCCTGCTGCAGCCCCCCCGGTCGGGGCTTCAGGTGCTCGTGACCGCCCGACTCCTGCATTTTCTGCTGCAGGCAATAACTTACGCTCCTGCTGCACCACCAGCAACATCGCAGCTACCTCACCCGCGCGTTGGGCTATCTGCTTACGCCAAACCTGGCTCGCCGAAGGCTACAAACCCCGCGCTCGAGCGAAACGGAAGCTCACCCAGCCCTGCGGCAGCTGAGGACTCGGAATAACACGAACGGGGGTGCCAAGGGATAAAGCGATCGCGGAGCAGCACCGCTGCTGCTCTGCAGTCCCCGTGCCCCCAGCAGCACCGCAGCAGCCCTGCCTTCTCCCCCGGGCTGGAAGCCACGGGAAGGGAAGCTGACATCCCTCCAAAAATTTTTTCCAGCCACTGTTTACGGAGAAAACCCTGCGGAGGAAAGCACTGGCTGCCCTCGGCCCCCACCTCCGTCGACTCCTCCACAACAGGAAACCCACGCTCAGACCGAAAACAGCTCGCGCCGAGTCACCCCGGCGGATGGAGCTTACGGAGCCTCCGGCTCCGCAGGCAAAGCCGCGCTCCGCCGCCAAGCCCTCTCCTAGCCCTGCCCGCGACCTGCGGCCCTACACAACGGCCAACAAGCTTTGCAAACCGAAGGACAAAACGCCTCTTCTCGGTACAGGTGCCAGCTCTTCTTGCCAGGGATAATTAGTTTATTCTTAGGGACAAGGTGAGTCGGGCAGCGCAGCCTCCATCCCTGCTCCTAGCCTCGCTACCGGCAGCCCCAGGAGGCTCTCGGGCGGCAGCCGGGTACCTGAGTTTTAGCACAGGTAAGAGAAGGGAAGGGGAAGTCATGTTATCTGCCAGTCCTGTGAAGTCTAAGGAGAAAGGTCTGGAGGGGTTTAGTTTGAGCAGGTCTCTTTGGCTTGGGCAACTATCTAGCCCAGAACTCAGCGCACGCTAGCCTGCAGCCTTCTGTAACCGGCGCAGGCCGGCCGCCTTCTAGGAGATTTCAGCCCTGTAAAGCAAAAAAGGGGTAAATCGTGCATTTAATGGAGGTTTTGTAAAGAATTTAAAAATTCAGGTTCAAGTATTCTGACGCGTACTTACAAGGTGCACCAGTGTACATGATGGAGAAGAGGTTGATCCCCACAGTACAGGCATAGAAGTACGGGCAAAGCTCGCAAGCCATTGGGAACGGGATCCACCTGCAAAACAAGGATCGGCGCTGCGGAAAGCCCAGACCTCGAGGACTGCGCAGCAGCCGAGGAGGCGCCAACAGCAGCCCCTTCCCAAAACGTAGTCTGGGCCTTCAGCTGCCGACAGCGACGCCGACACCCCGCTCCTGCGAGCTCCGCCAAGAGCCAGAGCTCCCGGAGCTTTTGGGGAATAACCCATGGGGGTGTCTGAAGAGCTGCCCCCGCCGGACCCCCACAGGGGTCTGAGGGGGGGGCAGAGAAGGCAGCAGAACACCGAGGGTCCCCCGAGGCTCCCCAGGGACCCGGGGCAGGACCAGGCGAGTGTCCCACCAAGGCTGGAGCATCCCCTCTGCGCCCCAGCCCACAGACCTCCCCAGCCTCCGGCTGCACGTATGTTTTCTTTCAACTCCCCAGGCACTTTCAGACCAAAACCATTTGTCAGATAAAGCTTTTACCTCTTTCCAGCTGACTTGGACAAAAAAAAAGTCCATTACTCACAAAGCAGCTTATTTGACCCACATACCTGCCCAGAAAGGCCCTCGCCCGAGCAGCAGGAGCACTTAATCTCTGCTGCTGCCCAGCAATTGGGGTCTAGCATCGGTACAAACACACCGAGCGTTACCGACGCCGAGCGGACAGAGCAACCGGCTATTCAGCCCAAGAATGAAGCGTGACGGGGCCAGCCCGGCTTCGAAAGGCCGGTTACGCAAGGTTACTCTGACAGCGGTGACGCCAAATTGTTTTCAAGGGCTGCCAGGTAGAGACCAGCAGCGATAAGATCTTAACATCTCTTGAACCAGAAATAGTTAGAGCTAAGACCTAAAATAATTTAAGTTAACCTTAAATATGCAGCAGCAAACGCTGCAGTTCCTCTGTGCAGCTGGCTGGATACCCCTGCTCTGGGCCGGCAGCATCCTGCGCTCCAGGGTCACCCTCATCTCGGAAGAATGGGGTCTGAAGCCGCCCCCTCCATTTCCAGCACCTTTGGCTGCCCAAACCCCCCTTCCTGGGCTTTCAGACACTCCCGACAGCGGGAGCGTGTGCCGGAGCCAGCCGGGCACCCCCTCGCTTTCACCAGGGCCCCGGCTGGGAGGAAAGCGCAGTTTCCACAGCGCCAGGGACAATTCACCCTCCTGGCTTAAAAAAAAAAGCCATCGCTGCTGGTCATCACCTTCCTCTGCAGCCTGACACCAGAGGAGGTCCAGCCTCGCACCAGGACTCAGGAACAGCCCTGCCAAGCTGCCCTGACCTTATCGATTCCGGGCTGCTCCACTACCTGGAAGCTGCAGCCGTTTCTGCTGAGACCAGGCAGGACATCCCGGCCCAGACGTTTTGGCGGAGGCGAAGCGATGCCTCCTCGCCTCCCGGGCTCCGCTTCGGGGAGCGGCTACAGGTCTCACTTGCCCATCCCTTCAGCTCCTCCTGAAGGGCTCAGCCCAGCGTCAACGCAAGGGCAGACGTGCCCGGAGAAGCGCTGGTGCACATAAGCCAACCGACCACGCCAAGGGGCAGACGAGGGAGCACCCGGCAGCCCCGAGGGGTCAGAAAATGGGGCGGGCAGCCCTTACCTTACGGAGGATGAACCTCCGGACGAGGAAGAACAGGATAGCAGACATGATGCCCGAGAGGAGGGGTGAGATGAACCAGGACAACACTAGGAGAGAAGAGGCGCAATCAGCGTCCCACGGCTGGAAGGGGAAGCCCGGGGTGCGCGCGGAGGCCGCGCAGAGGGGCGGTCGCGGGGGCTGGGCTTACCGATCTTTAGCAGCTCGGACCACTTGACGCCTTCTTGCCCTTTGGCCACCAGCGAAAAGCCGATGGTTGCTCCACCGATGCAGTGGGTTCCAGAAATGGGGAGCTTCAAGAACGAAGCCACTAGCTGCCACACAGCGGATCCTGGAGGAGGAGAAGCCGGGTAAGAAAGCCATCACGAGGGCACCCCAGGGCACACCGCCCCCCCGTTTTGCTCCCCCCATTCCTTACCGAACATGGCGCTGATCGAACCCGCCATCAGCAGCTGCTGCTGCTTGGAAGCTGTACATCTCCACATCGATCAGCCCCGTCCGGATGGTCTCGCTGACTTTGGCTCCCAGGAGGACGGAGCCCACGGTCTCGAAGACGCTGGCCAGGATGCAGGCTTGCCGGAGGGTCACCACCCCCGAGCCCACCGCCGTGCCGAAGGAGTTGGCCACGTCGTTGGCGCCGACGGAGAAGGCCAGGACGAAGGCGATGATGAAGCCCAGGACCAGCATCCAGAGGAAGCCCACCATGGGGACGGGGGGCACCGTGGGGGTCGGGTCCATGGTTGGGGGGGCGGGGCGAGGTATTAATAAATTAGGTATAAATTAAATAGGGGGGTGGGGGGGGTCGCTATAGGGCGCGGGTGGGCTCCGCCGTTTCCTACGGGCCCGCCGGCCGCGGGGGCTGGGGGCCGGGGGCCGCGCCATGGCCTGCGCCGCTCTTCATCCTGCGGGCAGAGACGGGGCTGAGCGGGAGGGGGAACCGGATAACGCCCCTTCCCGCGCGCCGGGTAACGGCCGTTCCCGGCGCGCGCGCCCGCCCCCTCGCGCCGCCATGTGCCCGCCCCACCCCCGCCCCGGGCCCAGGCGGCCGCCGCCGCCGCCGCCGCCACCACACCCAAGGCCGCCGCTCACCGGCAGGGCCGGGCCGCGCTCGCCGGGAAAGGCCCGCTCCGCTCCGCGCTGCTCCGCTCCGGCCGCCCCCGCCGCCTCCGACTGGCGCCACCGCCCCCGCCCCGCCGCGCTTTAAGCGCCTCCCGCCGCCCCACCTGACCGCCGCCCCGCCCACTCCCGCCCGACGCGCGGCTCCGCCTGCGGTCGCATTGGCCCGCTCGCCGCGGGGGCGGGGCGAGGCCGCGCCGCCATTGGGCCAGCGCCGAGCACAGAGCCCCGGCCCCGCCCCTACCGGCCGCCGCGCCCTCGCGCGCGCAGTTTCCCCGGCAGCACGTGCGCGCCCCGGGCCGGGCCGGGCCGAGCGGAGCGGAACGGGGCGGCCTGGCCGGGCTGGGCTCTGGCACGGCTCGGCTCGGCTCGGCCCGGCCCGGCTGCGGGCTCGGCCGGGCTCTGGTACGGCTCGGCCCGGCCCGGCCCAGCTGCGGGCTCGGCTGCGCTCTGGCCCGGCCCGGCCCGGTCTGACCGAGGTGCGGGCTCAGCCCCAGCACGGCCCGGCCACGGCTGTGGGCCGGCCTTGGCTCCGGCACGGGCTGGCACAGGCGTGGCGCGTCCTGGCACAGGTGCGGGCTCGGCTCCGGCACAGCCCAGCATGGGCGCGGGCTGGCTCGGCTCCAGCACCGGCGTGGCACGGCACAGCCCAGCATGGGCGCGGGCTGGCTCGGCTCCAGCACCGGCGTGGCACGGCACGGCACGGCGTGGGTGCGGGCTCGGCTCCGGCACAGCCCTGCACGGGTGTGGGATCACTGGGCTCTGGCACCGTCTGGCACGGCTCGGCACGGGTGGGGGCTCAGCTCTGGCGTGGTCCAGCACGAGTATGGGATCGGCTTGGCGCCAGCACGGTCTGGCCCGGTTCGGCACAGGTGTGGGCTTGGCGCCAGCACGGTCTTCTTTGGGTCCAGGGGGGTCTGGCCCACGTGCGGCACGGTCCAGCACGGCTCCGAGCTCAGCCCCAGCGTGGCCCTGGCATGGACCCAGCTCCGGACCAGCCTGCGCCAGGCACAGCACCACTACTGCGCCGGGTCGGGGGCACCGAGCCGCAGACCACCGGGCTGGCACCGCGGCGCAGCTCGGGGCTGCTCTGGGCTCTGGACTGGTGTCGCACACGGGCCTTGTGCCGGCAGCAGCTGGGGGCCAGCACCCAGCACCGGCCCGGGGGCACCCGGCCCTGGGGCACCCGCCTCGCCCCGGCACTTGCGCAGCCCAGGTTTTCCCCTGGCAAAGGCCCCGTGCGGGGACCAAAACTGGTTCCCACCAGCACCCACCATGGCACCAGCACCCACAGCCGGGTGAGCGCAGGAACTGTGGGGTCCCAGGAGGTTTGTGGGTCCCCCCAGCTCCCCCAGCCTGGGTGGCACAGCCGAGGTTCACCCCTGCACGCTGCTGGTGCCCTCCCCCCCGGACACGTGCACACGCGCACGCCGGGTGCACACGTGTGCCCCAGGAGGGTCCGGTGCTGGTGCCCATCGCTGCCCCGGGGTGACCGTTTCCCGGCAGGAACCGTGGCTCAGCGGGCAGAGCCGCAGCGTCCCAGCCCTGGGGCAGCGGGTCAGCCTGCCCAGGAAGCCGGGGTGTCCGGCCGGAGCGTGTGCCAGGGCGCGGGTCAGCGGCTCGGTGTGGCGGGGCTGGTCCGTTGCGGCCCAGCGCGTCGCGGGGCTGCTGGTGACGTGGGCCCACGGATGGGACCTGGCGGGGGCAAGTGGCCGGGGTGCTCCGG
>CM020241.1:283274-361719 GCA_009819775.1 Phoenicopterus ruber ruber
GCCGGGAAGGCGGCGCCGACACGGATCACACGGCAGGATGCTGCTTCCCGCCGTAGGAATTCACAGCCCAAGCCTGCGGGATTCGATTCCCTTCCTGCTCCGGAGCAGAAAATCATCGGGGAGCCCCCAAAATGACGGATTTAATGGAAATCGTGTTGCGGGGCGGAGGCTGAAACCCCGAAGCGCGAGAGTTCGGCAGCCACCGAGAAACGAGGAAGAGCCGAACGCGGGTTTGCCGGAGTCTCTCGCATCCGCCTTAGGGAAACCCATGGATTCAAGGGATACTGGGAGAAACCGTGGCGTCACTCATAGCTAACGAGAGCCGCTTCTAACGAAGGTAGAACAAGCTACGCAGCAGGGCAGCCGGGAAGAGCCCGCGCCTCCGACGTGAAAGACCACGTTACCAACCCAAAATCGGGTCTATTTAGGAAAAAACAGCGACTGTAACCCCCAAAATTAAGTTTCCCAGCCCGCGACGGGAAAGCGGAGCCCTAGAACACGCTGGATACTCGTAATTCCCATTTTGACGCCACATATCGATCCCCAAATCCCCATCCCCTTCTGAAAAAGGGGGAATTGCGTCTCGCTGTGAGGGAGCTGAAAGCTTCGGGAGGAACCGCGGGCTCCAGAGATCCCCGGGAGACTGAGGCGACGCTGATCGAGCGCATTAATCCTTAAATTAAGACCCCGGTTAACGCGGGGACGTCCAAGATCCGCGTCCCGTCCCAGCGAGGGGGGAGGTAACACCACGCGCTTGCGCCGGCTCCGTTTAAACTCAAACGGTGAGAAAAAAAAAATAAGTCGTAAAGGGAAAATATTTAATCGGGAGGCGGCAAAACAAGCGGAGCGGAGCTGGGCGAGGTCGGCAGGAGAGCCGGGCCGGCAGCGCCGAGCGGGAGGGCGGATGCCGGCGCAGGTGCATGGCAGTGCCGGGGTCGCCGGCAGAGATCCGGCTGCGGGAACGCTGGCACCCGGCAAATCCGCGCGGCGTTTTGGCAGCCGGGACAGGAGGGTCTGCAGAAGCGTTTGGCTCCGGTTTGTGGGGAGAACGGCTGAGGGGCGACTCGGAGACGCGGGCAGGAACGCTTTGAAGCGCCGACTCGCCGCCGCCTTCGCTGCAGTGAAGCGTCAGGAGTTAGAGTGATGTTTTCCACTGATAAAAGTACAACTTCAAAAATCAGGACGGGGGATTTGGGATATTTCCTCGCTCTAGGAATAAAAGACGGCCCTAGGAAAACCCCTGGCTGTTGACACCGGGGGCTTTTAGCAGCCAGCTGTGAACTTTCCCGCTCCTCCGCCAAGTTTTCCAGCCGGCAGCTGCCGCCCGATGGTTCTTTACACGATATTTGACTAAAAAGAGGGAAGAAAAGTCTCGCAGCGGAAGTCCCGAGGTTTGTCTTGATCTTCACCAACGTCTAAACCCTCTGCGGGGTTTGCAGAGGAAACGCCGCAACCGTTTCCCACAGCCGAGCTGCCGCCGGCTCCCTGCGGAAGCTCATCCCCCTCCCGGCCGCGGTCCCGGCGGAGGAAGGAGGGCTCCCTGACGGACATCGCGTTCTCAGCGTGGAGGTTTCCTCCTCTTCCTCGAGGGGGGGGCGGCTCGGAGACAGCAGTGATTCGTTTCTTCGTCCGGAGGGGACCGCGCTGCCGGGCACAGGAACGCGGCGTCTCCTTCCCTTCTCCCCGCGGAAGTCGCTCGCTGGAAGCGCGGTCCCTCACCGCAACCCCACCGGATTGAACGCGCCGGGTCTCTCGCAGCCGGCAAGCAGCTTCCCCCCCTCCTCCCCCTTCTTCTTGTTTCAAACAGGACTAAAATACTTCAAAAAGCAACTTTTTATCTACTGCCACAAGTTACGAGACATCCTCCAGCGCCGGCGAGGGTTGCATAATCTCACGGAGCGTTTCCACATTAACCCTTAGCGATCGGGGCCCTTATCTCCCGCTCGGGAACCTCCTCGTACCCTAAAGGACAGTTACAGACCCCGCAGCCGCGAATTCCACAAGTTTCAGCCACACGGGGCAGCGGGGAGGGTTAAACCCCGGCCTTCTCCCCACTACGGAATCCGACTTTTCCCTTGGGAAGCCACCAGCGAGCTGTGCCGAGAGCGGACGCGCGCAGAGACATCGGTTAGACGCTAAACCGTGGAAATCAATCGCTCCTTGGGGCAGGGGCTGCCCGGGGAAGGCGGTCGGGTCGCCCCACAGGCCCCTCGCTCAGCCTGTCTTACGCCCCTGACAGTCACTTCCTCACTGCGCGATCGACTTTATAAATCTACAAGCACAGAAAGTAGCCGGAAAGCGGCAGTTTCCCTCCAAAGCCGTAACCGGGAAAATAAAGGCGGTCACGGCCTCTCCCGGCCGCCCCGGGACAGCTTTGACAGCACAAGGGAGCAACCAGCGCCGCCGCCCGCCGGCCCGATCGGTGGGGCCGGGCTTTCGGGAACCGGCACAAACCCTCTCCCCCAGGGGCCTCGCAGCGACATGAAGTCGGCGAGAGGCTTCGGTTACACAACGGCGGCAGCCCCGGGGAGCGCGGGGGGGGGGGTGAAGCGGTTTGCGGCGCACTTCCAGGCGCCTCGGCAAGGAGAGGCTCCCGGGGAGCCCCTCGGGAAGGGCACGGAGCGGCGCCGTGCCCAAGGTCACGGATCGGCGACAGAGCCCGGCGCAGGAGCCGCCCGTTGCCGCTTCCCCCCCTCCCCGCCGCGGCCCCGGCCTCACGCCCAGAGGAGCGGCGGCGGGGCGCGCCCCCGGACGCGGCTCCCCGCTGACAGCGGCGGCTCCAGCCCCCCCCGGGCGGCCCTGTCACCTCCGGGCCTGCAGCCGGCCGCCCCGGCCCAGCGGGGAAGCGGCGCCTCTCGGCCTCGGCCTCCCACCGGCCCCGGTACCGGCCCCGGAGCCCCCCCCGCACCCCCAGAGGAGCCGGACCGAGCCCGAACGCCGCCCCCGCCCCTCACCATGGTGCTGCCGCCGCCGCCTGAGCTCCGGTCCCGAGTCCGCGCTGGAGCCGCCTCAGGAGCCGCCAGACAATAACCCGCCCGAGCGCGAGGAGGGAGCCCGGCCTGCCGCGGCGGCCCCGAGCCAATCAAGGCTTCCCATACTAGTTTGAACATCCCGCTACCACCAATCCTGGCGCCGCTTCTTGGCGACTCGCTGGCTCCGCCCCGCGGCCCGTTTAACGGCTGTTTTTCCTTTGCACACGGCACGCAGGGGTGAGGGCGGGGGGCGTGCCCGGCGGCTCGAGCCGGTGGGCGGTGCAGCGGAGTGACGTGACCGCCTACCAATAGAAAGAGCGGACCGTTCCGCGAGGGGCGAGGATGGGCGGACAGACAGCTCGCAGAGCCAATGGGAGGAGAGAAGCCTTTCCCGCCCAGTCTCTCCCCCCGCCCCTCCGTGTTGTTTGTTTGCGCGGAGCGGGGGAGGGGGCGGATGCGGCGCTGAGGGGAGCGGGGCGGCGGGGGGGCTCGCCCGGCTCCGCTGCCGTTACCGGCGGGCCCGGGCCCCGCTCCGCGGCCGCCGTCAGGGCCGTTGGCGGGTCCCGCCGCGCCTGCCCGGTCGTGGGCCGGGGTCTCCCCGGGCAGCGGGACTCGGCTCCTGACAGGGCCCGGCCCTCCCCGGGGCCCGCGGCCTCTGTGGGCCTCAGGGCCGCCCCACACACCCCGGGGGTCGCCGCCTCGCCGCTCCCCTCCGCGTCCTTCGGGGCGGGACGGAGCGTCGCACCCGCTCCCGGTCCGGGCCAGGCCAGGCCCTGTCACCCCCGCCCGGGCCGACTGAGGGGCTTGGGCCCGCGGCGCAGCCGGGGGAGACTTAAACCCCGGTTACAAACGGCCGCGCCTGGCCCGGCCAGGCCGCCTGCGCCGGCTCGGTGCCTGGAGGAGGCAGCTGCTGGCGTGGGCAGCACCGCGGCGAGGGGAATCCCTCCCCGGTGGCTCGGGCAAGCGGTGCCTCCAGTCCTTCCCCGGGTGTTTTTCAGGAAACAGAGAAATAAAGGCTGGTCCTGCCCCGTAGGATAAGAAGGGCAGCGGCAGTGAGGTAACGCGGACCCTCCCCGCAGCTCCACCAGCCCCGCGGGGGACGTGGGTCGGGGCTCGGGGCATAGGGGGACGCTGAGAGGCAAAAGGGACGGTCGCTGGTAACGACAGGGATAAAATACGGCCAAAATCAGCCCAAAAAATTCCTGGTCCGGACTGTCACGGGGTGGGGGGATGTTAGGGAAGAGCGTGTCACGGGAAATAAAAACTATTTTCTTGTGATGAGCCCGTTGTGGCGTCAAATCGCCCCCAATTTAAAGAGAAACTTTGGGTTTTAGAGAGCGAGGGTCGATGAGGAGCGGGAGCAGCTTCGGGAGCTTAACGGGCCCTGGCGCGGCGGAACCCCTGCCTCGGGAGGCCCCGGAGCGCGGCGGAGGGAGGAGACGATGGAGCAGGTAGGGGAGCACCGGGCCAGGGAGGAGGAGGAGGAGAGGACGAGGAAGGCGCCTCTGCGCTGTCGCTGTCCCCCCAGCACGTCCCACCCCGTGCCTCAGTTTCCCTCCGGCACCGGGCAGGGTGTGGGGGGCACCGTGCGGCCCCCGCCCCTCACCGCAGCTGCCTCGGGGGTGCCCGGGTGGCCCCACTGTGGGCACAGAGCTGGGGGGGGCCCTGAGCCCCCTGGCCCCGCAGCTGCTCCCGGCCCCCCCCGGAGGGACGGCTGCCTGCACCTGCCCCGCGGGCAGCACCTGCCCCGCAGGCAGCAACTGCCGCAGGCGCCCGCTGCCTACCCGGGGCCCCCCCAGCTGTCCCCGGTGCTGCCCCCACGGCCCCCTGGCTCCGTCTGGGGGGGCCGGAGCAGCTGCCCGCCCCGGCATCCGGGGGACGTGCGGGCCGGGGTCCCCGGGGACGCCGCCAGCTGCTCCCCGAGGGCCGAGGGACCCCAGTGGGAGGGGACGCAGCCCCCGGGGACGGGGTCAGGCCAGGCCCTGGCTGCCCGCAGCGCCGGGGACGGGCGGCGGCGGCGGCGAGGCTGCGGTGCCGCGGCGGGCGGCAGCGGCTCATGCGCAGGCGGCTCCCGCTCGTGTCCTCAGATGAGCCCGTGCCCGCAGGGAGCCGCAGAGCTAAATGCGGCGTGGGCTGCGGCGCCTGCGTCACCGCACGCCGGCCGGGCGCGGGCTGCCTCACTGCCGGGGGCGGCGCGGGGCTGCCGACACCCGCGAACACGCCACGCGCGCGCCTGCGAACACGCCACGCACACGCCTGCGCACATGCGTTACGCACGCCTGCGCACACGCCACGCAGCCGGGGCTGGTCTGCGCGCGCCAGTGTGAGCCGGGACACGCAACACGCGTGTGCCGTGCCAAACCCTCCTCCCCCGCCACGGGGCCCACCCCTCGCACCCCCCAGCTCCCCGGCGGCCCCCCAGGGACAGGGCCCTGCGTGGGTGGGGACCCCCCAGGTCCCCTCCGTGCCACCCCAAACCCTCAGGACCCCCACATGTGGCCCCCCCGAGCCGCGAGGGTCCCCATGGGGCTGCCGCTGACCCTGCCTGCCCCATCCCTTACGGAGCCGGTGGCAGCGGGGAGACCCCCAGGGACAGCTGGGGACCCCCCAATCCCCCCCCCCAAGGAGTGAGACGGGGCCGGGCCGGGTTTTTCATTCACTTTTCCGCATACTTTTTATTTGTTACAAACATACAATTCTTTAAATATAGACTTGTAAAACTCCATTTGCAAAAATCTGCTACGGTAAGGAGTGCTCGCTAGCATGAGGAGTTCGTCACGTCGGGCGTCGTCTTTGCTAGTGGTAAAATCCAGGACCTGCCTTCGGCAACCGCCGGCCGCTCCCCGGCGTCTCCCGAAGCCGCCCCGCCGGCCGCAGAGGAAGGGAGAGGGGGGGGGGACGGGACCCCCCCCCCCCGGGCGCCGGCAGCCCCGCGCTGGGCCGCCTAAAGTGCATGGTTTGCTTTATTTTTTGTTTTTCTTTCATTAAAAAAATAAGAGGAATAAAACTTTCTTCTTTCGTCAAGGTACTTCAGGGTGAACCCTTTGGTCTCTCAGCAGATACCGGCCGGTCCCGGCCCCGGCGGCTCGCGGAGGAGGATCCGGCTCTCGGTGGAGGATCCGGCGCTCTCCCGCGCCGACGTTTTACCAACCAGCCGGCACGTTTCCGCCTCTGCGCGGGGCGAACCCCGTGCCGGACCCGCTCTCGGCGCCGCTCCGAGGCCAAGAAATCGGCCGGTAACGCCGCGGTTTCGAGGCCTCGCCGCCGCCCGACCACCGCGGTGAGAAGCCGCCGGCGCCACGCTCTTCGCCGGCCGTTCCTCTCCCGGCTCGGCTGGATCCGAGATCCGTTCCGGCGCCTGGATTCGGGATCTCCCGCCGACGCTCCGAACGCCAGCTCCGCTTGGCACAGGCGCCGCTGGTTCGACCGGCTCCACGAGGAAGAGGAGGGCGACGGCGCCCGCGGCCGAGCCTCGCCCTACCAGCAACATCTCTCCGAGCATCCGCGGAGACTCCGGCGAGCCGCCGCGATGCCGACCCGGCTCGCGTCTCCCGCCGGGATCCCTCTCCCGGCGGCGAATATCTGCTGAGAGATTCCTTGTGCATCAGCTCAAGTACCGTCACCGCTCGCTCACGCTCCTTTTTTTTTCTTTTTTCTATTTTTTTTTCTATTTTTTTTTCTTTTTAAACTTTTTTTTTCCTTTTTTTAAAAGAGAAGCCGGCGAGGGGTTCGTTTTGGGGGGGCTTTTTTTCTTTTTATCGCCAACAAGAGACCCCGGGGACCGGCCACGTTCCCCCCGAGCCGTCCCCCGCCGACAGCGAGGGACCGCGAGGGGATTCTCGTGCCCGTGACCCCAAAACGCCTGGAAACGAGGCAGGATAAATCCGATTTTTTTTTTTTTTCATATGTTTTTTCTCTCGGGGAGGGGAAAAAATTGAAGCGGTTTTAACTTTTAACGGAGCCACCGACGGCTCCCGGCTCTCGGCCCGGACGTTTTGGGTATTTACATCGAGTTTTGGGGCGCTATACAAGATTTACAAGATTATTTTTGTACAGCGATAGTCGCGCTCTCGAACCATCCCTTCTGGGGCAACGGAAATCTGGAAGCTCCAAGAATTCGGGATATTTTTTCCCCCTTCCGGTTAAAGGAAAAAAAAAAAAAAACCAACAAAAAAAAAAGCAATTTGCCCATTTTCTACAGAATCCAAACCAAAAAAAAACCCCAACCAAATCTCGTATATATACACACACACACACATATGTGTATATACATATATATATAAGGGAACAACCGAACCCTCCGACCTGCCGCGTGCGCCGCCGCCGCCGAACTCCCCGCGCCCCGGCTGCCGTTTTTGGCGACGACGAGGATGAGGATGAGGAGGAGGAAGAGGAGGTCCGTGGAGAGACACCGGCTGCGGGCAGGAGCCCGGCTTCGGCGTAACCGCCATCCCGCTCTCCTCGGCCGACGCTCCGCCCGATCCCCGGCGGCGCGAGGGCGGCTCCCCCCCTCTCGGCAGCCCCGGCCGCCGGCCAAACCAACCGCAAAACCCCCCGAATTCACCAAAAACAACCCCCCAAATGCACTAAAAAAACCATCTCCCCCCTCGCAGAAACCACCCGAGTCCTCGCTCGCGCCCGAGGCTCCTCCGCCCGCCTCTCCGAACCGCGCCGGCCGCCGGCACGTTGCAAAACCTCTTCTTCTCGGATTTTTCTTGGCTTTTCGATGGTTTTCGCCGTGAGATTTCTTCCCCCGACGCGCTCCGCTCTTCTCACCCGCGCGCTGGAAGCTCGGACGGAGCCGCGGGAGGTTCCGTACGCGGATAACGTCGCGTCTCCGGCGGGAGAAAGGTTCCCGGTTGCCGAAGCCGTCGGCGGCACTGCGTCCTGGCTTTAAGGGCGGGTATTTTTCTTTTTTTTTTTGGCATTATTTGCCTTTTTCCTCTTCCACCTATTTCCTCGGCGGCTCCCGAGAGCTGAGCCGGCGGCGACCCCGCCGCTACCCCAGCGTAGAAAGGTAAGGCTAAATCACCGCAATTCAGCCAAAAAAAAAAAAAAGAATATATATATATTTTTATATATATATATATATATAGAGGATCCTCTTCAAAAATAAAAGGAGAGGTACCGCCTGCGTCTCTGCGACCGGCTCCCCGACGCCGGCGAGTCCATCGCCGCGGAGCCGGGCGGCGGCCGCCGTCTTCCCCCCCCTCCCCCCGATCCGGAGCCGTCGTTTTCTCCGCGGCAAAGGACCGAAGGCGCGCGAACACGGAACGAGACGGATGGGTGGATACAGCAGGACGTCACCGGAAAGAGCTGCCTTAGGGTACAAAATACAGTACGGACGCGGTTCGGACATCGAGATAAAAGACTATTGCTCCCGTTGAGTGAGGAAACCCAGTCCTTTGCGCCGGAGAAGAGTTAAAAACGGGATAAACGGAAGAAATTCGCGTTAAAAATCCCTTTAAAAACAGCTACGGAGGCGGGATGGGGTTTGGAGGACGGACGGACGGACGGACGGATGGACGGCGTCCCCCCGGGGCTCTGCTGGGTTTCGGGGCGAGAGCGGGGCCGGAGTGGGCTCCCCCAGACGAGTCGCTGCCGGCCGTTCCTCGCTTCCCAATAAATACAGAGCGAGCGGAGAGAGGGGGGAGCCGCCGGGATCCGCGACAATAAATTAAGGAGGCAGCGGAGACGGGCGGGGGCGCGCGGGCTCCCAGAAACCAGCGGAAAAAATTAATTTAAAACAAAACAAAACAAAAAAGTCCTAAAAACTGGAGAAACCGTCGGACAAGAAGACCCGAAACTTTGGAATGAAGAGCGATGAACCCCGGTCAGTTCCGAGTTCCTGGGATAACGTGGCTAAAAAAATACCTTTCTGGAAAGGGCAGGATTGAGCCGATTTAGCTAAAAAAAAAAAAAAAAAAAAATCAAAAAAAACCAAAAAAAAAAAAAACCATTTGAGAGTGGAAAAATCCATTTAATGCGAGAGGTGACGGCTGGAGGGACCCGCTGGCTCCGGGGCGGCCGGGCCGGTCCCTGCTGGTGCAGCCAGGTGGTAAAAAACCAAAAAGAGAGGAAAAAAAAAAAAAGGATAAAAACCCCAAAAAACCCCCCAAAACCCAACACCGAAGGCGCCGCCGCCGGGGTGCGGCGTCCCGCCGGTGCTACCGAGCCGCCGCCGCCGCCGCCGTCCGTGCCGGTGTGAGGTACTGAGGACGGGCGGCGAGTCGGTTTTGCTCAAGAAAACTAAAATCCGGGCGAAGAGAAGGAGAAAGGGGGCGGATCGCGGCGGCTGAGGGTCCCGGCGGCGCCACCGGTGCCGGTTGTGCCGGTGAAACGGAAAACGGGGAAGAAACCCGGCGGGGCCTTCCCGGTACGGAGCCGGCGCTCGCCTTATTTGGAGAGACGGGGAAGATCTCGCGCCCCGTGGAGCTTTTCCTTGTGCTTTGTGCCGGCGTGAACCTGCCGCTCTCCGCGTCCCCCCCGCCGCGGCCGGAGGGAAAAAGAGGGGGGAGAAGAAAAAAAATAGACTAAATTGTCAAAACCGAGAAAGTCTTCCGTAATTTTCAGGAACCTGCCGGCTCGGCGCGAGCTCGGGCACAGGATCCAGTTCGGGCACCCGGAGTTGAGCAGTTTGCATCCCAAAAAACCAAAACATTTGGAAAAGGGGGGGGGGGGGGGGCGGAAATAATAAAAAAAGGAAAAGAAAGGAAAAACGAAAGAAGAGAGAACGGACGTTGGTCCAGATGCGCCCCCCCCCGCCCCGGCTCTCGCTTCCGAAGGCTCCCGCTCGCCGGCTCCGCCGCTCTCCCCCCCCCGCCCGGCTCCTCTTCCGCCGGCGAGGCTTTCGGCGCGCGGCGGCTCCTCTCGGCGCGGCGTGGGCGCCGGGATGCTGGTTTCGATGGCAGGGGGGGGGCAGTGCCTCGGGGTCAGGGAGAGGAGAGAGGATCCGGGCGGCCCCCCCCGGCCCCCCCAAAAGCAGAGAGTCCTCGGGGCTGCGGGGAGGGGTCCCCCGCAGCGGGGGGACGGCAGCGGCTCGTCCCGGCGGTGGCGGGACGTGCGCGGGGGTGGGGGGGACGCGGTCGGCGTCGCGGTCGGGCCGGTTTCTCTCTCTCTCTCCCCGGCGGCTGGGGGGGGGCTCGGGGACCCCTTCGCCCCGTCGCTGGTTGGGGGGGAGGGGGGAAAAGGGGGGCCCGGGGGGGATCGGGGAGGGGTGGGGGTGGGGGCCGGCGGCGGGTTCGGGGCGGGGGAGGCTCAGTCGTCGTCCACGTCGTCGCCGTCGGAGTCGTCGCCGGCGCCGCTGCCGCTGCCGGGACCCGGGGGTCCGGCGCGTCGGTCGTAGAGCTTGTCCCGCTGGCGCTCCTGGATGTCGCGCATCTCCTCGGCGTAGCGGCAGAAGGCGCCGCCGAACTTGGCCCAGGCCTTGTAGGGGACGGTGATGGCGTTGCGGTAGGACGGCTTCACCTCGCTCACCCGCAGGAAGACGCCGTACTTGTTGCAGCCCACGTCGAAGAAGAAGCGCTTGGAGTCCACGGTGATGGAGGTGCCCTCGGGCAGCTCCCCGTAGAGCCCCCCGCCGCCCGGCCCACCGCCCCCGGGGCCACCCAGCTCGTCCTCCTCGCCCCCGTAGTCGTCGATCAGCTTGGCCAGGGCGTCGCGGAACTCGATCAGGCCCTGGGCGGGCAGGGCGATGGTCTGGCCGCTCTGCAGCCCGGGGGGGCCGCCCGGGAAGCCCCCCGGCCCGCCGGGGCCGCGGTTGACGGTCTGGCGGATGCGGAGGAAGCGCCCGCGCTGGTTCTCCTTCAGGTCCAGGTAGTACTTGCGGTTCTCCCGCACCAGGAACTCGCTCTTGAGGGCGCGGCGGGGGCCGGGGCCGGCGCCGTCCTCGCCGGGGGGGCCGGCGGCCTGGGCCAGCTGCTCGGGGCTGGAGGGGCCCAGCTGGGCGTAGTGCTCGATGAAGTCGCCCAGGTAGTCGCGGAACTCGGCGGCCACGGCCATGGAGAGCGTGAGGCGGCTCTTGGAGCCGCCCGCCCCCACCTCGGCGATCTTGAGGAAGCGGCCCTTGGCGTTCTGCTTCACGTCCAGGTAGAACCGCTTGTTCTGGATGTCCAGCCGCTTCGAGGCCAGTTCCTGCGTCTCCTGCTCCGGGCCCGCCCCGCCGCCGCCGGACCCCCCGCCGGACCCGGCCCCGCCGCCTCCTCCGCCGCGGGCGGTCGCGAACCCGCCGCCGCCGCTGCCGCTGCCGCTGCCGCCGCGCTCGCTGCCGCTGTCCCCGTCCGCCATCTTGTCCGCCCGCCCGCCCCGCGCCGGCCCTTCCGCGCGCGCCGCCCCGCTTCCGGCGCGCGGCCCCGCGCCCCGCCCCTCTGCGACAGGGGTGACGTCACCGCCGCACTCCGCCGCGCCCGCCCTCCGCCTCCCCCCGCCCGCGTCACGTGGCGCAGGGAAAGGCCCCGCCCGCCGCGTCCCCGCGCGCCCTCTGCCGCCGCCGAGGCCCCGCCCCCCGCCGCCGAGGCCCCGCCCCGCTGGGGACAAGCCCCGCCCCCGGCTCAGCCCCGCCCCGTCGCCCCCCTCGGGCGCGCCCTTCCCTCGAGCGCAGAGACGTGACGTCACCGGCCGCCCCGCCGCTCCCGGCTGTCAGTCACGGCCGTCGGCAGCTCCCATTGGCCGCGCGCGGGCGGTGAGGCCCGGAGCCCCGCCCCAGAGAGGTATGATGTCATGGGCGACCAGCCTGGCGTCATCGGCAACGTCAGCGGTGGGAGGGGCCACACTGGGGATCCGGCAGCCTCCGGGTCCCGCGCGGGGCCTCCAGGGAGTCCTCGGGCACCTGCGGCAGCTCCCGGGGCCTCGCGGGGGCCTCCAGGGGCCCCCCACGGCCCCACTGGGACCCCCGGGACCCCCCCGCAGCACCCGGGGCCCCTCCAGGAGCGGCTGCGGGGGCAGGACCAGCCCCACGGCCGGGGAAGCCCCAGCAGCTCCATCTGCTCCCAGACGCGGCAGCTCGGAGAGCCCCGGCCCCACGGCAGCCCCCCGGCAGCAGGAGGGCGGCTCCTGCCCCACGGCGGGCTCAGGCCCACGGAACAGGCTCACCCAGGCGCCTCCAAGCCCCCCAGCCCCGAGCCACGGCCCCCTGGGAGAGGCTTTGGCCACCCTGCGCGCGCGGGGCCGTGGCGGCTGCCCCCGAGGGGGTCCTGGGGGCCAGGGGGTGGCGGCGGAGCCGGTGCCGGTGGTTTCTGCGACCACAGGGCCCCTTTTTTGAGGATCAGGGGTGGGTTGGGGGGGGCTGTGACCCTCCGTGGGGTGTATGTGGGGAAGCCAGCCCCCCCGGGTGGGTGGGGGCTTATTCTGGGGAGAAGGGGGGGGTCCCCCAGGCTCCCAAGCAGGTCTTGCTTCTGCAGCCCCCCAAGAGCCGCACCCCAGGGCCCCCCCATTGCCAGCAGCCCCCCGGGGCAGAGAGACAGTGAGGGGGGGCTCCCCCCACCCCAAATACTGCTCCAAGGTCATGAGCACCTCCCAGGGGGGGCAACACATCCCCCCTTCCCCACCCCCCCCTTATGTTCCCTCCCTGCTCATGACATCAGGAATCGCGATAAATTCACCCCGGTGTCCCCCCACCCCCGGGTGCTGCCCCCCAGCACAGACAGAGTCGGGGTCTCCACACACAAACGCTTTATATGGGGGGCACACACAGCGGGGCAAGGGGGGGGGCGGCTCAGCTCGGCCCCGGAGGTGCCCGGTGGGTGCTGGGGGGGGGTCGGTGCGACCCGTGGGGCCCCCCCGTGGGTGCTGGGGGGGGTCTCAGTGGGGCAGCTCGTGGGGGATCAGCTTGTAGTGGGCGCCGCAGGAGGGGCAGCGCTGGGCCTCCCCCTGGTGCAGCCAGAACCAGATGACGCAGCTGTTGTCCTCTTCGCCTGGGGGGGGGGGAGGAAGAGGAGGGTGGGATGGACGGACGGACAGAGGGAGGTGGGGGGACGGACACAGGGACACGGGGGGGGGGGGGGCACTTACAGACGCAGCCCACGATGCGCTTGTTGCCGATGGAGGGGACGAGGTTGGGGTCCTCCTTGGTCCCCGCGTAGCGCTTCGGCCGGAACATGCTGTAGGGGTCCTGGGGGGCGGGGGGGGGGGGTGAGCGGGGGCACCCCCAGACCCTCCCCCCTCCTTCCCGGCCCCCCCAAGGACACCCGGTCTCCGAGCCCCCCGCCACCCCCTGGGGCCCCCCCGAGCCCCCCACCACGGCTCCCGCCGCACCCTGGGCCCCCCCCGAGCCCCCCCCATGGCTCCCGCGGCCCCCCCGCACTCACCAGGCCCTTGTTCATGGCCTCCAGCACCTTCCGCTCCAGCCCCGTCGCCTGCTCCTCGTCGCTGGCGAGGCCGCCTGCGGGGCACCGCGGTCAGACCGGGAGGCCGCGGCCTCGCCCCGCCGCCGCCGCCGCCCCCCCCGCCCCGCTCCCCGTGTGCCGCCGCCGCCGCCGCCCCCCCCCGGTCCCTCCCGGTCCCTCCCGGTCCCCCCCAGCTCACCGGGGACGGCGAGGCAGCGGGCGGGCGCGGCGCGGGCGGAGGCGGCGGGCAGCAGCCGCAGGGCCGCGCTCACCCGCAGTAACCTTGAGGCCATGGCGGCGGCGGCGGCAAACGGCACTTCCGGGCACGGCGGCGGAAGCGGAAGTGGCGGCGCGGGGGGGCGGGGCGTGCGGCTGAGCCACGCCCCTTGGGCGGAGGGGCGCGCCTCGCCCCTAGCGACCAGCGCTCCGCCCTTAGCAACAGGCCCCGCCCCCGAAGGCAGACGGCCCCACCCCCAAGGTACATGGCCCCGCCCCCGGCAGCGTGGCCCCGCCCCCGGCAGCGTGGCCCCGCCCCTCTGCTCGGCCCCAGGGGTCACCAGGAGCTGGGCGGGGGGACGGGGGGCGGCCGGGGGGGACGGGGACACCCCCGGGGGGGGAAGGGGACACTCCTGGGGGGACAGGGACATCACCGGGGGGATGGGGGCAGCCCCTGGGGGGACAGGGACCCCCCCGGGGGGACGGGGACCCCCTGGGGGGACGGAGGTGTCCCCAGGGTCATGGGGACGGGGACACCCCAGGACACGGGGGACAGACGTCCCCGGGGGGACAGGGACAGACGACCGTGGGGACAGGACACCCCGGGGGGTGGACGGGGACACCCCGGGGGGGACAGGCACAATGTCCCCGGGGCCGTGGGGACAGGACACCCCCGGGGGGGGGATGGGGACACCCCTGGGGGGACGGGGATGACGCCCCCGGGGACAGGACACCCCGGGGGGGGGGGACAGGACACCCCGCGGGGGGGACGGGGACAGCCCCCCCACCCCTGCCTCAGTTTCCCCGCGGCCGGGGGCCCCTCCCTCGCCTGCTTACTCATCCCCGCCGCTCACGGCCCCCCCGGGGGCACCGGGGCGCTACCGCCCGCCTCCCCCCTGGGGGGGGGGGGCACCCCCAAACCAGCCAACGCCAAGGCCCGCGCCGGCTGGGGACCCCCCCCCGTGCGTCCCTGGGTTTTGCGGGCTGGGGGGCCGGTGGCACCCATGGGTGCTGCGGGGGGCAGGGAAGGGGGGGGGGGGGGAGTTCCAAGCCACCCACCGCAGAAAGGTGCAAATCCGGCCGGAGCGCGGGGAGGAGCGGGGGGGGCCGGGGGGGCCGCGGGCGCGTGCCAAGGGAGGAGGGCAGGGCACGGCGCAGGCCGGCCCCCCCCGCGGCACCCGCCCTGCGCTCGCCCCACGGCACCCGCCGCCGCCGCCGCCCGCACCCCCACCCACGCGTGGGGGGGGTACCCGCACCCCCACCCACGCGTGGGACACAGCGACGCCCCGAGATCGGCGCCCCCCCCCCCCCCCCCCAACCCCACCCCGGCCATGGGCATCCAGGGCATGGAGCTGTGCGCCGTGGCCGTGGTCATCCTCCTCTTCATCGCCGTCCTCAAGCAGTTCGGCATCCTGGAGCCCATCTCCGCCGAAGGTAACCCCGAGCCCCCCCCAATTAACGCTAATTAATTTAATTTATTTGCAGCCCCCCCCCCATATTGGGGGGTCCCCATGTTCTCCCCCCCCCCGGGTTAAAGGACCTCTTAGGCCTTTAACTAGTCCCCGTGGGGTGGAACCTGCTGGTTTTGGGGGGCAACCCCCCGAGGAGGGTTTGGGGGTGAAGGCTGAGGGTTTGGGGGTGCGGGGGGTGCTGGCAGCCCCCCACCCTGCCCCCCGCACTTGCCGCGTCATGGCCCAGCCTTGCTCTGACCTTCCCCGAGAGGCTGGGCCGGCTCCAGCCCCCCCCCGAAACACCCCGCTGAAGGGCTGCGGGGGACCCCCCAGCCCACGGTGACCCCCAAACCCCTCTTGGGGGGGTGCTGGGGGCCTCCGCACCCCTGTTAACCCCCAAGACAGGATGAGGGGGGTCCCCCAGCCCGCAGCGACCCCCAGACCTGCCCGATACGGGACGCTGGGGGACTCCAAGCCTGCATTAACCCCCCAAACCCCCCTGAGGTGGATGCTGGGCCCCCCCCAGCCCGCACTGCCCCCCAAAACCCCCCTGAGGTGGATGCCGGCGACCTCCCAGCCCATATTGACCCCCAAAACCCCCTTGAGACGGGACACCAGGGACCCCCGAGTCCTGCCTTGACCTCCAAACCCCCTGAGATGCGACACCAGGGACCCCCAAACCCCCCCAGATGCGACACCAGGGACCCCCAAGCCCCCATCGACCCTCAAACCCCCTGAGATGCAACACCAGGGACCTCCAACCCCCCCCAGATGCGACACTGGGGTCCCCCAAGCCCCCATCGACCCCCAACCCCCCCCAGATGCGATGCTGGGGCCCCCCAGCCCCCATCGACCCCCAAACCCCCTGAGATGCGACACCAGGGACCCCCAAGCCTCCCCAGATGCGACGCCGGGGCCCCCCACGCCCGAGCCCACCCCAGCCGGGCGGCAGGGGCTCGGCGCTGCCCCGTCCCACCCCGGCAAACCCGGCTCGGGAGGAGCTGGGGGGCTTAAGCCCCCCCCCGGCAGCAGCCCGGGGACCCCGGGGTTTTCCGGGGTGTCCCTACCCATGCGGCGTGATGGCCTCTCCCCAACCCCGGCCCGGTTTTCCCGGCTCGAAGTTCCCGATATCCCCGTCTCGGCACTGAACGGGTCCGCGGGGGCTTCCCAAGCTGGAATTATTAATGAGCCATCATTTATTAATTACCTTCCGCCAGGCCGGGTGCGGGCGGGAGGGAGCATTAGCGGGGTCGGGGTGGGGGGGGGGAGAGAGGCGGCTCCGGGATGCTCCGCGCCCCGGGAATGTGCTGCCGGAGGCGGGCAGGGGTTCGGCGGCTCCTGGGGAAACCCTCCGGGTCATCCGGCTTCTCCCTCGGGACGTTAAACCCGGAGCTCCCCGCTTTGCCTCCCGGCACGAGGGGAATTCGGGGCCCGCCAGCGGGTCGGGGGGTTTGGCGTTAAAGCGGGGAGGGATCCGGGCTGGAAAGAGGCGGGATGGAGCGCGGGATGATGCGGAGAGGCTGCGGGACCCACGGGGGGTCTTTGCCGGCGGCTCCCCGGCAGACGGCGGCGACGCCGAGCTGGAGCTCTCGGCCGTGCGGCACCAACCCCAGGGGCTGGAGCAGCTGCTGGCGCAGACCAAGTTCACCAAGAAGGAGCTGCAATCCCTCTACCGCGGCTTCAAGAATGTGAGTTTCGGGGGGACCCTCGCCCCGGCCCCCCACCGCCAGGGCCGGGGGGGGGGGGGCGGATTTCGGCAGAGCCGGGGTTCACCGGGCGCCCGCTCTCCTCCCCAGGAGTGTCCCAGCGGCCTCGTGGACGAGGAGACCTTCAAGCTCATCTACTCGCAGTTCTTCCCCCAAGGCGGTGAGTTGGGGACCCCCCGAGCCGGCAAAAGGGGGTGCGGCGCGGGGGGGCTGCGTCCGGAGAAAACGCCGAATCCCGATCCTGGTGCGTGCCGGGGACGGGGGAGCTTCACCGGCTCTCGCCTTCCTCCCCTCGCAGACGCCAGCACCTACGCGCACTTCTTGTTCGACGCCTTCGACGCCGACCGCAACGGGGCTCTCTGCTTCCAGGTGAGCGTCCCGGCGCCGCTCCCGCGCCCGGCTCCTCGCCGGGAAAAGCCGTGCCGGCGCCGCGCTCCTCGAGCCGCGGCCGGCTGTAAGCGTGCCCAGCGGCGTGATTCATCAGATCTTCCTCCTCACCCGCGTGCGGTCGGGGATAAAAGCCCGGCGCAGCGGCGACGGCCAAAATCTTCGGTCTCCTCGACGGCGGGAGCCTGCGCCGGGAGAGTTCCAGGCACTGCGGCACGGGGGGGCCGGCACCGGTTTTACCGCGGTGATTAAAAATAGCTATGAGCGAGAATAGAAACGGGATCAATAGGGGAAAAAAAAAATTCCCCCGGGCGTCCTGCGATCGATGGCAGCGCCGCGGCACCGTTGGAGGGGGGCGAACGGCCGAGCCGGGGGGACGAGGGTCCGTCCCCGGGGCGTGGGGGTGCCGGCGGTGCCTGCGGGACGTCCCCGCTCACGGCCGCGGTTTCTCCGGCAGGATTTTGTCATCGGCCTCTCCGTCTTGCTGCGGGGGACGGTGCACCAGAAGCTGAAGTGGGCTTTTAACCTCTACGATATTAATAAAGACGGCTACATCACCAAGGAGGTGACGCGGGGAGGGGGGCGACGAGGCCCGGGGGGGGTGGGAGCACCGCGGGGGACGCCCAGAGAGGGACGGGGACGGTGGAAATGGGCGCTGGGGGACGAAGGTGCCGTCGTTCGGAGGGTTCCGGTCACGCTGACCCCGCTCTGTCCCCTCCTAGGAAATGCTGGAGATCATGAAATCCATCTACGACATGATGGGGCGCTGCACCCACCCCACCCTGCGGGACAGCGCGCCCGCCGAGCACGTGGAGTTGTTCTTCCAGGTGAGACCGTCCCGCCTCGTCCCCTCCCGGCGGCCACCGAACCCCTCCGGTGCGTCACGGGCCGGGGCTGTGGCCACCCACCGGGGCCGGGGCCGTCCCGGTGAGCCCCCGCCGTTCCCTTGCAGAAGATGGACAGGAACGGCGACGGCGTGGTGACCTTCGAGGAGTTCCTGGAGACGTGCCAGAAGGTGAGCAGCTCCCGGGGCGGGGGCTTCGGAATCGCCACCATCCTCCTCCTCCTCACTGCCAAGCCTCCGAGTCCGCGGCATAACCCCGTTCCTCGTCCCGGCCCAAAATGGCGTGGGGGGGGTCCGGAGAGACGGGGGATGATGGCTCCGGTCACCCCGGGGCCGACGGGAGGAGGGGGGCCGGGGGCTCTGACTTCTCCCTCCCGCCCCGTCCAGGACGAGGACATCATGAGCTCCATGCAGATCTTCGAGAACGTGATCTAGAACCCGGGGCCGCCCGCTCGGCCCCGCCAGCACCCGAGGGGGACTTTTTTTCTACTGTTTCAGACAAAACGAGAGGTGAAAAGAAAGAAGGAAATCATCCACCCGGCTCCCGGCACTCCAGTTACAAGAGACGAGAAGGGATAAGGACGACTTTGCCGGCGCGTCCGCCTGAGCCCTCCCCGGCACGGTGCCTGGCAATGCCCGCCCCGCCGGCCGGACCCATTTTGGGGGGCTGAGCCCCCCCCAACGAGGATCCCCCTGCCCTGGGTGGCGCAGGAGGCCTCGCCACAGCACAGACCCCGACCCCTGCCCCCCGGGACGCGAGCCTTCGCGGAGGGGACCCTCTGGGGAGGGGGGTTCTGTATCGCAGCCAACAGAAAGCACACAAACCTCCTCTCCCCCCGCCACGCATCGCTTAAGGGGACCCACGGCGACGAGAGAGGCCGCTCCCCACCTCCCAGCGGTACGAGGAGAGAGGGGTTCTTTTCTAAATAAAACAAATGGCGATGATTTAGGGATGAAACGTCCCCCCCGGGGAGCCGAGGGGGAAGCAACGGCCACGCACAGCCCGGGGGGGCCAGAGAGGGTGACCCCGAGCCCCAGGGCGGGGGCGGCAGAGGCGGCTTTGGTTCACTGAAGCGGCGAGGCGCGGCCGGGAGGGTTATTGGGGTTATTTGGGTTATTTCTGCTTTTTTTCTCCTCACAAACGGGCCGGGGAGGCCAGGCCACGCCTCAGCCAGGCCCCTGCCCCGGCCCCCCACCCCGCCCCAGCCCGCCCGGCCCCCTCCTCCGCAGCCACCTGTTGCTCGTTCACTCACTGCGTGTTTCCATGAAATAAAAGCGAGAAACACCCGCCTCGGCCCGGCTCGCTCCCGGCCAGGGGCTCCGCTGGCCCCGGCCTCGGCCCCGGCCTCGGCGCCGTCATGGCGGCGCTGTCATGGCGGCGGGGCGCTGTCATGGCGGCCGCTCCCCGTATCCTAGCAACGCCGCTGCCCCGCCCCTCCAGCGGGGGGAGGCGTGGCCGAGCGCCGCCGGCTCTCATTGGTGGCGCGGCCCCGCCTTCGCCGCGCTCGCATTGGTCGGCCCGAGGGTGGGGGCGGGGACTCGGCGCGGGGACCTTCACGCGGGCAGCGCGGGGTCGGCGCGTGCCGAGAGGGCAGTGACGTAGGTGGCAACGGGATCCCCTGTGCCCCCCCCCCGGGATCGGGGACTCCCCTGTCCGGGATCCCCCGGGCCCGGGCACCGTGGGATCGGGGGGTCCCCGGCACCGGGGCTGTGCGGGACCGGGGGGGGATCCCCTGGGATCGGGGCTCTGCGGGATCGGGGGGATCCCCTGGGATCGGGGCTCTGCGGGATCGGGGGGGGGGGGGGATCCCCTGGGATCGGCCTGTGCGGGACCGGGGGGCAGAATCCCCTGGGATCGGGGCTGTGTGGGACCGGGGGGGGATCCCTCGGAGTCAGGGGGGATCCCCTGGGATCGGGGCTGTGCGGGATCGGGGGGGGTGTCCCCTGGGATCGGGGCTGTGCGGGATTGGGGGGGATCCCTCGGAGTCAGGGGGGATCCCCTTGGATCGGGGCTCTGTGGGGCTGGGGGGGGAATCCCCTGGGATCGGGGCTGTGCGGGATTGGGGGGGATCCCTCAGAGTCAGGGGGGATCCCCTGGGATCGGGGTTCTGCGGGATCGGGGGGGGGATCCCCTGGGATTGGGGCTGTGCAGGGCCAGGGCAGGGAGGGATCCCGTGGCTCTGGGGTTGTGCAGGATCAGGGGGACCCCTGGGATCAGGCTGAGCGGGATCGGGGCAGGGGGATCTTCTGGGATCAGGGGGATCCCTGGCATTGGGCTGAGCGGGATTGGGGTGGGGGGGCTATCCTGTGGGATCGGAGCAGTGCGGGATCAGGAGGGGATCCCCTGGGATTGGGGGGATCCTTGGGATCAGGACTGTGTGGGATCGGGGGGGATCCCCCAGGAGTGGGGCTGTGCAGGACCATGGGAGGGAATCCTCCAGGGATCCCCACTGCGCAGGACCAGGGGGATCCCCCAGGGTCGGGGATATGTGGGATTGGGGGGAGGGATCCCCAGGACCGGGGCTGTGCGGGATCAGGGGGGATCCCTGGGATAGGGGCTGTGCAGGATTGGGGGGATCCCCCAGGACCGGGGCTGTGCGGGATTGGGGGGGATCCCTGGGATGGGGGCTGTGCGGGATCGGGGGGATCCCCCAGGACCGGGGCTGTGTGGGATCAGGGGGATCCCTGGGATGGGGGCTGTGCGGGGTCAGGGGGATCCCCCAGGACCGGGGCTGTGCGGGATCAGGTGATCTGCTCCCCCTTTTCCAGGGGCTGGGAGATCCCAGCTCTGCCCTGGATCTGTCCGGCGCTGGGATCCCTCCCTGCCCCGGGAGGGTTTCGCTGCTCTGTGCCGGGATCTGCCCCCGGGAGGGATCCCCTCTCCCAGCCTTTCCTCACCAGGGCCTGATCCCCTCTCCCCTCCCAATCTGTCCCACACCGGGATCTGCCCCCCCCCGGGGGGGAATCTACTCTGCCTGCACCGGGGACCCCGGCGCTGGGATCTCCCCTCCCTCCCGGATCCCTCCTGCGCCGGGATCTGCCCCGTCCCCCTCTCCCCAGGGGCCTGCGCAGGTCGTGGCCCCTCCGAGCCCCGCGGCGAGCGAGGATCCCCCCCTGCGCCAGAGGGATCCAGCCGCGGGGATCCAGCCCCAGCCGAGGGGGACCCCCAGCACCCCGGGGCAGGGGTGACGGCCGGCGCCGGGATCCTCTCCGGGCAGGATCCCGAGGATCGGGTGCCCGCAGGTGGCGGATGCGCTTGCCGGGGGTGCCGGCGGCCATGCGGCTGGTGCGGTTCCGGGGGGCCGGGGGGGCCGAGCCCCGGCTGGGGCTGGAGGAGACGCTCGGGGGGAGCCTGGTGGACCTGAGCGCGGCGGAGCCAGCGCTGCCCCGCTCCATGCGCGCCTTCCTGGAGACCGGCCGCAGCGGCCTGGCCGCCGCGCAGAGGTGGGTGTCGTCCCCCCCCCCAGTGTCTGACACCCCCCTGGCAGTGCCGGATCCGTCCCTGGCGCTGAGCCCCGGCGGCCCCGCAGGGCGCTGGAGTCGGGGCGGTACCGGGTGCCGCGGGGGACGGTGCAGCTGCTGGCGCCCGTGGGGGACCCCGAGAAGGTGATCTGCGTGGGGCTCAACTACCGCGACCACTGCCTGGAGCAGGACGTCAAGGTCCCCAAGGAGCCCATCATCTTCAGCAAGTTCCCCAGCGCCATCATCGGCCCCTTCGATGACATCGTGCACCCCGAGGAGAGCAGCGTCAGTACCCCCGCGCCCCCCCCTGTCCCCCCAGGGGGTGCAGCCCCTCCGAGTCCCCCCCCCCCAGCACCCCCATTTCTCCCCCCAGGAGGTGGATTGGGAGGTGGAGCTGGCCGCCGTCATCGGGAAGAAGGGGCGGCACATCGAGGTAACCCCCCCCCCCGCCTCGTTTCGGGGGGTCTGTGCGTGTCCCCCCTCGGTTAAACATGTCCCCCCCCCAAGGAGGCGGCGGCGCTGGACCACGTCGTGGGCTTCACGGTGGCCAACGACGTGAGCGCCCGGGACTGGCAGATGAGGCGCAACGGGCGGCAGTGGCTGCTGGGGAAAACCTTCGACACCTTCTGTCCCCTGGGGCCAGCGCTTGTCACCAAGGAGGCGGTGACAGGTGGGGACGGGACAGGGACGGGACGGGACGGGGGCTCTTTCCCGGGGGACACAGGAGGCGGCGTAGGCCAAATTTGCCCCGCGGTGTCCACGGAGGGGATGATGGGGGTGGTGGTGGGGGTCCCGCGGCGCTGTCCCCGCGTCCCCTCCCGCTGTGACGCGTCCCCCGCAGACGTCCACAGCCTGAGCATCCGCTGCAGCGTCAACGGGCGGCTGATGCAGGACAGCAGCACCAGCCAGCTCATCTTCAGGCTGCCCAAACTCATCGCCTGGGTCTCCCGGTAAGCGCCAGGGGGGCCGGCGAAGGGGGTGCGCGGCTGCCCCGGGGAGCGGGGGGCCACGGCTGATGCCTCCCACCCCCTCTGTGTCCGTCCGTCCCCCCCAGGTTCGTCACACTGGTCCCCGGGGACATCTTGCTGACGGGAACCCCTCCTGGGGTGGGGGTCTTTCGGAAGCCCCCCGTGTTTCTTAAGGTGAGGGAAAAAGGGGGAGGGAAAGGGGGGGTGGGAAATGCAGGGGGGGGCAGAGCGAGCCCCGCGCCAGGGACGAGGCGAGGGGGGGCTGCCCGCGTCTCCCTGCCCCTCGCAGAGAGGAGACGAGGTGCAGTGCGAGATCGAGGAGCTGGGCACCATCCGCAACAAGGTGGTGTGAGGAGCGAGACGCCAAATCCTGCCCTGATTCCGCTGCGTGTGTCCCCCACCCCACCCCCCCCCCCGCCGCGGGGTTCAATAAATCCACGAGCCGGGCAGGTACCTGCTCCCCGGTTTATCGGCGGCTACGGCTGGGTGAACTGCTGGATGAAGGCTTCCAGCTTCCCCCGGCTGGCAGCGGAGCGGAAGGGCCGGGCGAGGTGGAGCAGGGTCCCGGCGGGGCTCCGCACCTCCTCCAGCACCTGCCGAGGGACGGGAGCGTCACTGGGAGGGGGCGGCTCGGGGCTGGGGGGGCTGCCAGAGCCCGGCGGCGCTTACCCCCATCTCCTTGAAGGTCTGCAGGGAGCTCAGGGCCAGGGTCGCGTTCTCTGGGGAGAGAGAAACCCCCGAGAGAGCGGCCGCGTCCCACCCTCCGGGCACCCGCAGCCCGGCTTTGGGGGGTGCTGACCCCGAAAAGGAGGGACACCCCCCGTCCGTCCCCCGCCCCGGCTCACCGAAACCGTCCTCCTCAGCCAGGAACCGCAGCAGCGCCTGCACGAAGGCTGCCTCTGGGGGTGGGGAGAGAGGGGGGGTCAGAGCCGCCGCCCCCGGGGGGGCACAGCGAGCCGCGGCCGTGCCTCAGTTTCCCCAAAAGCCGGGGCTGGTGGGGGTGCAGAAGCGGTTGCCCGCGCCGGGGGGGTCCTACCGGGCTGGGGCCAGCTGGGGCGGTCGAGGAAAGCCACGGCTCGGGCGTAGGTCCTCAGCACGGGGCTCAGGAGCCGGCAGAGGAAGAGGAGGAAGCCGGGCGAGCCCTGGGGCTCGCTGAGCTGGACGGAGGAAGGCAGAGCTTGGCGCAACCGTCCTCGCTCAGCCACCGAGGCAGCCGGGGGCAGGGGGGGGACACACGGGGACACCCCGCGCGTACCTTGAAGCAGCGTTTGGGGACCTCGGCATCGGCGTCGCTCTCGCTGTCGCTGAAATCCATCCCCGCCCAGGGCCGTGGGGCCACGTCGCAGACCCAGCGCTCGCTCTCGGGCTGCGGGGACGAGCCGGGCGCGGGGACCCTCAGTGCCGCCCCGCAGGGACCCCGGCCGGGACCGGAGGGCGCGGTAAGGGCCCCCCCAGTGTGGGGAGGGGGGGGGAACACCCACCTCTTCGGCCTCCAGCAGCCCGCACAGGAGGAGCTTGTCGGCGATGTCCTGGCTCCGGCAGTCGAGGGGCTGGCAGGGCTGGGGGAGAGGGGGAGAGGGGCTGGCAGGGAGCCCGACCTGCCCGCAGCCGCGCCGGGCCGCTTCCGCGCGATGGCACTGTCCCCCCCTCGCCCCGGCGCCGCCAGCCCCCACCTGCAGCCCCAGGAGAGTTGGGGGGAGCAGCCGGAGCAGCTCCAGGGTCTTGCGGTGCAGCTCGTCCTGGCTCAGCACGATGCCAGAGGGGCCCACGGTCGGTCCCAGGAAGGGCAGCATCTCCAGGAGCAAGGCACGGATGGCGCAGGCTGCCGGGAAAGCGGCGTCACCAATTCCCTCGGCATCACCGATTCCCTGCCCCGGCATCACCGATTCCCTGCCCCGGCATCACCGATTTCCCCCCCCCCGGCATCACCGATTCCCTCGGCGTCACCGATTCCCCCCCCCCCGGCATCACCGATTCCCTCGGCGTCACCGATTCCCCCCCACCGCGCTCCTCACCTCCCACCGCCTCGCTGGCGAAGACGGGCAGGATGGCAGCGCTGTGGTGGCCCAGCTCCCTCAGGGCCTCCGCCGAGGCCTCGGGGACCACCAGGACGTCGCCCGCGGGGGAGAGGTGGTAGAGGGTGAGGTGGGCTCCGAGGAGGCCGAGGCTGTGCTGCACCAGGGCGCGGAGCTGCCCCGAGAAGCCCACGTCGTGCTGGCGCAGCAGGATCTCCTCCAGCAGCCAGGCGAAGTCCAGCATCAGCCGGGAGAGGAAGACGCCCTGGAGGAAGAGGAAGATGAAGATGAAGGGAGGGGGCTCTGGAAATCTTGCTCCCAAAGGAAAAACCTGGGAACCGCCTCGTCTCACCTCCCGGTGCTTGTGCAGCAGCAGCGCAGACGTGATCCCCACAGCCATGACGGCGGAGCAGGCAACGCCGTCTGCGAGGGGGGGAGAGGCGCCCGTTAGCCCTGGGGGGACTCACCCCCACCCCGAGCCCAGGGGGTGTCACCCAGCGGGTGCCGGGGTGCTCTGCCCCCCCCCCACCAGCCCCCTGCTGTTTACGCTCTCCGTTTCCAGCCAGGCAGCTGTTATTTCACCGGGAAATAACCGGTAACGGCACAGCCGCCTCCGCGCCGGCGGGAGCATGGCGAGGCCGGCCCGAGGGGCGACCCTGGCAGGACCCGCAGGGACAGACGGACGGGCGGACAGACAGAGGACGGGCTCCCGCCTGCCCCGGCAGACCCCTCACCGCTCAGGGAGTGCAGGCCCAGCTTGGTCACCAGGATTTCCTCTTCTGCCTCCAAGCCGGCGGCCGTCGCGGGGCCGGGACACCGAATCTCTGCCGCCTTGCCGTGGGGCTGGCCGGGGCTGGAGAAAACGGGGCGAGAGGGGTGAGGAAAGGGGGGCCAGGAGCCGGCGGCGGAGGCGAGACGCTGCCCTGAGGCTCGGCCTCTGCTTACCACGTGCCGAGGATGGTGGGCAGCAGCAGCTCCTCCAGCGGCTCCCCCGAGCAGCTCCGCCCGACGAGGTTTTTGGCCGCAAACTCCTGGGAACGAGGACAAACGAGGCCGTCGGCGCGCGTAGCCCTCGGCGCCGCCAAGCCGCCTTGATCCCTCGGGTCCCCAGGGCCCCAGCACCCCCCAGCCTCCCCTAAAGGTGGGCTCACCGGATCCCCCGGAGAGCACCGGATCCCCCCCAGCCACCCCGAACCCCTCAGTCCAACCCGCAGGGGTCTGCGCAGCCGCCAACGTCACGGCAATAAACCCTCCGGGGCCGGGACGGATCCGGACAGGAGCCCCGGCGAGAAGCCCCGCGCCGTACCTGTAAGGAGAAGGGCTGGGCGAAGTCCACCCGGGCGCAGCCGAGGTTTCGGCGCGCGGCCCGGCACGCTGCCCAGAGGCAAGCGCCGAGGCCGAGGGGCCGAGCGCCGCGCTGGGAGGAGAAGGGAATCGAAGCGTTAACGGGGGGCGACGGAGGCGAGCGCCGCTCCCCGGGGACGCACCCGGCGATTCGGGTGCCGCACCCGCGCCGGCAAGACCTCTCACCGCTCCTTCCCGGCGCGAACCGCCGGGGATCGCGTCGTAGGCGATGCCCACGGGGACCAGGAGGGCGTCGGGGACGGCGCCGTCCCGCACGGCTCGGTACACCAGGGCCAGCCACTCCCGGGCCGCGGCAGAGAGGCGCAGGGCGGCCGGGGGCTCCTCCAGGAAGATGAGCAGGGGCTGTCGGCTCCTCAGCACCTCCTCGACGTACTGGGGGGGACACACAGGGTGAGGCTGGGGGGCACCGGCGGCACCCCGGGGACGCACGGGAGCTCCCGGCACCCATTGCGCAGCCAGAAGTCAGCCAGCCCGTGGGCGAGACATCACTAGACGCCTTCGCCGAGCGCTTTCGGAGCTCGGGGGGATGTTTCTTCCCTCCCAGCAGCCGGGGAAAGCCGGGACCGGACCTACCGCGGCCAGGACAGCCCCTGGGAGCCCTTCGTCCCCGTCGCTCGGCGTCTGCCCCATCCTCGAAGGCAGGAAAATCCCTCCCAGGCGGCCGAGCAGGGCTCTGCGGGGGAAAGAAGACACCACGGGCACCCACCTTGCACAGGGCCACATCCCCCCCTTCCCCACCTCGGCTTCGCGAGCGCGATTCCCTCCTCCCCGTGCACAGATCCGGCCTCGTGCGGCGCCTGCCGTGCCTTACCGGAGGCGAGGGCTGCAGTCCCGGCCACCCACCGTCACCCTGGGCACCCCCAGCCCCTGGGAGAAGAGGAGGAAGGACAGGAGCAGCCCATCCAGCTGGGATTTGTGCGTCGAGAGGAAAACCAGCGGCACGCCGGGCTGCAAGGAAGGCGGCCAGGGCTCAGCGCCCGGCGGCGAGGCGGGGGGCCGAGAGCGGCTCGCGGGGCTCCCTACCGTCCGGGCGGCCCTCAGCACCGTCTCCAGCTGCCCTCGGTGGAGCTGCACGCCGAGGAAGAGGCGGTTCAGGAGCTTGAGCAGAGCCCAGTGGCACAGCCTGCGGGAAAACACGCAGTGAGCAGCCCTGCGGGGGCCGTGGGTGCCCCCCCCGGGGACCTTTATCCACGCCACCCCTCCCCTGCCTCAGTTTCCCCCCCCCGCAGGCAGCAAAGGGGGGGGGCTGCGTGAGACGGCTCGACTCGCACTCTCGCTCCTCAGCTCCCGCAAAGCAAATAAACAGCTTCATGATAAACGAAGTTAAAACATTAAAGGCTGGATGTGACAAGACCACCCCCTTCTCCCCCCCAGCAACAAAAGCTGAAGTCAATTACCCCTCCATCTCCCCGTCCTCCCGCACGCTGTTTACGGGAAGGAGCCGAACGCTTTTATCCCCTGGGTAATTTCTTCCCTTTAAATACTTCAGACTGCTCAGAGGGTTCTTTTATTACAGCTCAATCAGACGAGCAATTAGGCTACAACGCAACCTTTAATTGCCAATTTCTCAATGACAGGAGGAAAAAAAGAAGAGAGGAGCGAGAGAGAGAGAGAAAGGAAAAGTTCCCTTTCGCTTTGCTTTGATTTCCATCCTCCCGGTGGTTTTTTGCCCCCCCTCTTCTCCAGCTCCCTGGAAGGGATTGAGGGAAATATCCCCGGGGAGCTGCGTGGGACCCCCCAAGGGCTGCCGGTGCAGCCCCGGGCTCTCCGCACGCGCGGCCCCCAAAAGATCCGTGTGCGGCCCCCAAAAGATCCGTGTGCAGCCCCCAAAAGAAGGGCTCGTGGGAGCCAGGCACCGAGCCGCCGCTCAAAGCCCATCCGAAGGGGCTTAACACGTAAATTAAGAGCGTGAGAGACCTGGAGCGGAGGAAAGGGACTGGGAATCCCCCAGCCAGGAACTGGGATCCCTCCAGGAGGAGGTGGGAGATGCTGGCGAAGGGGGATCCGCGCCCACAGCCCTCCCCGGAGAGGGATCGCAGACCTCAGCAGGAGAAGGGAGAGCGGGGCCTGGATTTCCGCCAGGATCTCGAGCGCTTTCTCCTTCCAGCGCCGGTGGGATTCGCCGTCGCCTCTCGAGCCGCGGGACCGGCCGGCAGCCACATCCCGTACCCTGCGAAGAGGGGACGGGAAGCGCGAGGAGTTCCAACGCGCTCCGCGTTACAGTAATTACGCTGTACCGGCTGCCAGCCTCGCGCGGTCTAATTAGCGACGACGAGGAGTTAGGCGACGGCTGCCTGACGAGGTGCCGTACGCTCAGGGTGGGCCAGGCCGGGAAAGCCTCGGCGACGTCCCGCGGGGGACGGGCGAGCCGGTTCCCCACCGCACCGGGGCACCGGCCCCTTTTGGGGGTGCTGAGCGCGGCGGGGGGGAGCGGCTGCAAAGCCCCGTCCTCGGGGTGAGCTCGCGGGAAGGGCGCGGCGGGGAACCGGCACCGGCTCCTCGCTCCGGCATCCCGACAGGATCCCACGGGTCTGGGGGGGCGACGCTGCAGGACCCGGGGCCTGCCGGGGGTGCAGGCGATGCCGGGGACCCCCTCCGCCTGCTCCCGCCTACCTCTTGCTGCGGCAGATCCTCGCCGGGAGGTCTGCGGGGGTGTCAGCAGGAACCTTCCAGCCCCAGACAGCGAGGAAACCGCAGACCCTTCGGACCAGCCAGCCCCGGTACCTGAGCAGGGAGACACAGCGACGTGCCAGCGCTTAGAGGCTTTTCCGGGGTGCTCAGCCTCCCTCAAAACCGGCTGTTTGCAAGGATTTGAGATTTTTCTCCCCGTTTTACAGCTGGGAAGAGAGAGGCGGCGGCTGAGCGATGCTCCGGGCCACCCCGGTCCTCGCAGCATCGCTCCTCGTGCGGGAAGGAAACCCGCAATCACTAGAAACACACAGGGGATGCTGCGGAGGTCCCAAATCGGGGACTTTTCCGAATCCGCTCCCAAATCGGCGCCGGGCAGCACCCAAAAGGGACGCGAGTGAGGTCTGAGATGTCACAGGGCGCGCGGCTGCCCAGCGAGAGGGCTGGGGGCGGCCGGAGAGGGGCACAGGAGCTTCAGACCTTCGTCTTTCCGCTCGTGATCTCAGCCGCCCGTCACCGGGCTCCTTTTAGCCATCCCGCGACTCCCGCGTCGAGCGGAGATGAATTATTCAAAGAGTTTGAAAGCAGGAGCTGGGATATTTCAAGCTGAACGGAGTATAATGACCCGATTTGGAAAAATACAGCGCAAAATCGCTAAGCCACCAGGGACCGCTCCGAAAGGGGAGAGGAACCGAAGGAGTCCAGCACCTCCGGAACAAAAAATATCAGGCTGTTTGGCAAGGAAACGGCTCCCGGGCTCCACGTCAGCTCCTCGGCCGGAGGAGAAGGCTGGTGGACACGGGCTGGAGGTCCGGAGCAGGGCCCGTGGGGAGGAGGAGGAGCAGGAGGGGTCGGGGAAGAGGCCGTTTCGCCTCTCCCCGGGGGCCGGCAGCCGGGCTCGCTCCAAGCGCTGCGTGCGTGAGCTCGTCCTTGCGCCGAAGCCCGGGAGGGGAACGAAAACACCCCCAGCCCCCCCCGCCAGGCTCTTCCCAGCGGCGCCGAGACACCGAGTTTTGTCTGGAAAAAAGAAGAAACCACCCCAAATCCTCGCACTCCGCGGCCGACAGGAACCAGAGGAACAGACCAAGCCCTCTCCCCTCTGCTGTTATTAACGCTCCGCGCTTGGAGATGCGGCTTCCAGCCTTTCAAAATATAATTAACGGAGCTCCTTTTTGGATTAATTAGGGAGCAAGGGTGACGGAGAGGCGTCCCCACGCTCCTGAGCAGCAGGGGAAGGGATTTCCACGGGGATTCGGACAAAAGGGAGAATAAAACCTGGGAGGGGTGGGGGGAAACTAAGTGGTTTGCCCAGCGTTCCCCGGCACGGAGCTCGCCCCGGCCTCACCGCGTGTCCTCCTCCGTCACCCGGATGGCATCGCGGAAGCCGAGAGAGGAGAGCTGCTTGTGGTAGAAGCCATCCTGGAAGGAAAAAGCGGGGTCAGCTCCTACGGGCTGCCTTCGAAGGGGGACAGCCGGGAGAGGCCGGGGGGGGGTGGGGGTTTCGGCTGCGCCTGCCAGCCCCCAGCCCGCTCCCCGGGCACACGAGACCCTCGGGATGGGGCTTGTCCCCTTCGCCAGCATCCCGGGATCCCAAACTCTCTTCCCAGCGCTTCCAGAGCCACGCTCTTACCCAGCTCTTCGGGGTGCAGGTCTGGCAGCAACGCCCCGAGAAAGGACGGTACTTGCCCAGAAAAGGGATGAAAATTTCCAGTTTCTGCCCCGAATCGCAGACCCAGGTTTTCATCTGAGGAGGGAAAGACAGACGGGGGGGGGGAGGGAGGGACGGCACGAACCCTGCTTGTCCCGGAAATACCAAAAGTTGGTGAATGCTCCCCAAAACGCACGCGCGCTGCGGGGAAAAGTCCTGTTGCTGGGGAGGAATAAAGCAAATTTATCTGGGATCGAAGGGGCAGCCGCAAAACTCAGGCTGGTTTCCCCTCGCCAAGGGGACGCTGCCCACCCCTCCGGTTCGCCGTCACCGGAGGAGCGTGGGGACCCGGATCCGGTGGGATCAGCGCCCTGGGGGGGGCTCGGGCGGGGGGTTCTCCGCAGGGACGCGGCCCGTGGAGCTCAGCTGGGCGGACACGGGGGACAGGGGCTCAGCGAGAGCCGGGGGGGACCCCAGACCCCTCGCGTCCCCCCCCGCCCGCAGCGCCCGGGAGACCCTTCGGCCGCCATAACCGGAGCTGGGGGGCAACGGGGCGACGCCGGACGGGGCCCGCGGGGTGGTGGGGGGCGAGGCGCTGAGCCCCTCACCCCACGTCAGGCCTTTGCGGCGAAGGGGCCCGCTCCTCGGCGGGGAAACGGACGGTTTGGAGCACAAAAAGAGACGGGGGGGGGCAGGAAAAAACCCCCCAACCCAGCAACCAACGCGCCAAAAGCCCTCGGGAAAAGGATTTATTCCTCGCAACCGAGCTCCGGTGCCGCCGCAATTGACTTTTCCCTCCCACGCCCTCCTCCCCCCGGCAAGGAGATGCCAATCCGGACCCGAAAACCCCGCAGCGCCCCGAAACGCCGGGACCCCGACCCCCGGCCAGCCCCAGCCCCCCCCCCCCAGCATGGGGCTGGGGGCACCCGGCGTCGCCCACGGGGCTGGGAGAGGGGCTGCTTGTGCAAGAGACCCCCCCCCCCCCGGTGAGGTATGGGGGGGCTTTTCATCGCGCCTACCCCCTCCCTTCCTTGTGGGGTAGTTTTAAGGAATTTTATTCCCCCCAAAAAAAGAGAAGAGGGGGGAAAACAAAACCAATCTGGTTTTAAAATGTCGCTGGGGGGGGGGGGGGGGAAGGGGGGGGCTGGAAAGAAGGAAACCCCAGCGAGGTTTGGGACCTGCCGGACCCCCCCAGCACGAAGCTGCGGCCGGATTTACCGGGGGGTGCTTGTGGTGTGGGGGGAATGGGGTGACATCCCCCCCCCCGCCTTGTTTGGGGCTCGGGGTGTCCCCGCGGGGCCCACCCGTGTCCCCAGGGAGTCACGTACCTCCGGGCCCGGCTGTGGGGGGTGCTGGCAGCCCCCGGCGTGGGGTCGGGGGGGACGTCCCCAAACGGCGCCGGGACACTCGGGGGTCCTGGGGACGAGGGACGGAAAGAGGCAGAAAGTCGGATTTTGGGCGGTTGGGGTCGCTCGGAGGGGGCTGCTGGGGGGGGGGGACACCCCCCGGGCCCCACACGTCCTATGGGGCTGGGGAGGGACACACCCCACAGACCCCATAGGGCCTTGGAGGGGGGGGTAACACACCCCACATGGGCCCCACGCGCCCTATAGAGCCTGGGGGAGGGGGTAACACACCCCACACACCCTATAGAACCTGGGAGAGGGGGAAAACACACTCTACACGCACCCCACACACCCTATAGAGCCTGGGGGGGGGGCTAACACCCCACACGGACCCCACACACTCTATAGAACCTGGGGGGGGGCGGGTAGCACACCCCACACGGACCCCACACACCCTATAGAACCTGGGGGGGGGCTAACACCCCACACGGACCCCACACACTCTATAGAACCTGGGGGGGGGGTAGCACACCCCACACGGACCCCACACACCCTACAGAACCGGGGGGTGGGGCCCTAACACCCCACACAGGCCCCACACACCCTATAGGGTCTTGAGGGGGAAGAACACACCCCACACACCCTACAGAACCTGGGGGTGGGGGGCTAATACCCCACACAGGCCCCACACACCCTATAGAACGGGGGGGGGGGGGGGGGATAGCACACCCCACACCCCCTATAGAACCTGGGGGGGGGGGTAGCACACCCCACACGGACCCCACACACCCTATAGAACCTGGGGGGGGGGGGGGAGCAGCACACCCCACATGGACCCCACACACCCTATAGAACCTGGGGGGGGACTAACACCCCACACGGACCCCACACACCCTATAGAACCTGGGGGGGGGCTAACACCCCACACGGACCCCACACACCCTATAGAACCTGGGGGGGGGCTAACACCCCACACGGACCCCACACACCCTATAGAACCTGGGGGGGGGGGCTAACACCCCACACGGACCCCACACACCCTATAGAACCTGGGGGGGTGGCTAACACCCCACATGGACCCCACACACCCTATAGAACTGGGGTGAGGGGGGGTAGCACACCCCACACCCCCTATAGAACCGGGGGGGGGGGGGGCTAACACCCCACACAGGCCCCACAAACCCTATAGGGTCTTGAGGGAGAAGAACACACCCCACACACCCTATAGAACCTGGGGGGGGGGGGGGGGGGGAGGGTAGCACACCCCACACGGACCCCACACACCCTATAGGGTCTTGAGGGAAAAGAACACGCCCCACACACCCTATAGAACCTGGGGGGGGTGTGGTGGTAGAGGGCCCCACACGTGCCCCACACACCCTATAGAACCTCGGGGTGGGGTCACTCACCCCACACGGGCCCCACAGGCCACGGGGGGGGGGGGGGTCCATAGGCCCCGGGGGGGGGGGGGGGCCCACGCCCCACAGGCCCCGGGGGGTCCATAGGCCCCGGGGGGGGTGTCACACGCCCCACAGGCCCCGGGGGGGGTCCACAGGCCCCGGGGGGGGGGTCCCTACCAGCCCCGGCCCGCCCCGCTCTCACCCGCCGCAGGCCCGGCCGCTCCGTCCCGTCCCGCCCCGAGCAGCCCCGGCCCCGAGGGGCGGCCCGGCCCGGCCCGACCCCCGGGGAGGTGGCGCCCACCCCTGCGCCCCCCGGTCCCCGACACCCCCAGGGCCACCAGCCCCCCATTCCCGGTCCCCATCACCCCCCCAGGGACACCAGCCCCCCTCCATCCCGGGCCCCCAGCCCTGGTCTCTGTCACCCCCAGGGCCATCAGCCTCCCATCCCCGACACCCCCAGAGACACCAGCCCCCCATCCCAGGCACCCAGCCCTGGTCCCTGTCACCCCCAGGGACACCAGCCCCCCCATCCCCAGTCCCCATCACCCCCCCAGGGCCCCATCCCCATCCCAGGGCCCCAACACCCCCAGGGACACCAGCCTCCCATCCCAGGGTCCCAGCCCCATCCCAGGGTCCCCGTCACCCCCAGGGCCATCAGCCCCCCATCCCCATCACCCCCCCAGGGCCATCAGCCCCCCATCCTGGGGCCCCAGCCCTGTCACCCCCAGGGCCACCAGCCCCATCCCAGGGTCCCAGCCCCATCCCAGGGTCCCATCACCCCCCCAGGGCCATCAGCCCCATCCCGGGGTCCCAGCCCCATCCCGGGGTCCCCGACACCCCCAGGGACTTCTGTCCCAGCCCCATCATGGGGTCCTACCCCCAGCCCAGGTCCCCATCACCCCCCCAGGGACACCAGCCCCCCATCCCGGGGTCCCAGCCCCATCCCCACCCCCGTCACCCTCAGGGACCCCAACCCCAGCCCCATCCTGGGGTCCCAGCCCCATCCCAGGGTCCCACCACCTTTGGGGACCCCAACCCCAGCCCAAGTCCAAGCCCCCACCACCCCCAGGGCCACCAGCCCCCCCCCTCGGTCCCCATCCCTGTCACCCCCAGGGCCACCAGCCCCCCCCCCTCGGTCCCCATCCCTGTCACCCCCAGGGCCACCAGCCCCCCCCCTCGGTCCCCATCCCTGTCACCCCAGGGCCACCCCCCCCCCCCCCTCGGTCCCCATCCCTGTCACCCCCAGGGCCACCAGCCCCCCCCCTCGGTCCCCATCCCTGTCACCCCCAGGGCCACCAGCCCCCCCCCTCGGTCCCCATCCCTGTCACCCCCAGAGCCACCAGCCCCCTCCCCTCAGTCCCCCCATCCCTGTCACCCCCAGGGCCACCAGCCCCCCCCCCTCGGTCCCCATCCCTGTCACCCCCAGGGCCACCAGCCCCCCTCCCCTCGGTCCCCATCCCTGTCACCCCCAGGGCCGCTGGCCCAGACCTCAAAAACCTCCAGGAGAGAGCGAGGAACCGGGGGGGGGAGCCCAGAGGGGCTGAATCTGCCTGAAAACGCCCCAAAAAAGGCAACGTTTTTCACCTGCCTGCCGGGGCTGATGCTGCAAACCCGCCTCTGAGCGCAGCTGGGAGCTTTTATCCCCCCGATCCTCCTCCGGCGGGGAAATAATGAGGGGAAAAAAAAGAAAAGAGGAGGAAAAAAAGGGGGGGGGGGGGGGGGGGAAAGACAAGAAAAAAGAAAAAAACGTAAGAAAAAAAAAACTTATTTACTTGGCAGGGAAAAGGAGGCGGGAGACGGGAGCTGCTGCGATCCGGGGGGGTTGGGGGGCTTTTTAGGGGGCAAAAAATAGGGGGGCGGGGGGTGTTTTGGCCGGATCCTGCCTGCCCCGAGCCCGTCTTCTCCAAAAATGGGCCCCTTCGCCCTTTTCCTGCCTTTTCCCTCACTTTTTTCTGTGCTTTTTCATCCTTTTTCGTGCTTTTTCAGCCTTTTTCTCGCTTTCGGGGGGGATCCCGATAACAGCAAAGCACCTTCGCGCCGCGTCGCCCGTCAGCGCCGAAACGGGAAGATTTCGGGCAACCCAACGCGGTTTTATCTTCAATTTTTAACCGTTTTAGGCACAAACCGGCGCCGCCGGCGGCTGCGGTTCCCGGCGCGGCCCTTCCCCGCCTTCTATGGCTCTGCCGTTAAACCCAAACGCAAATAAAAACCTTTCGCGGCCGTTCCCAGCTCCTCGTTTTGAAATATCGGAACGGGAACGCGCATTTTTTTTTCGCCTCCGTGGAGAAATCCTTTCCCCCTCCCCTCTCGCCGGCTTCGCGCCCGACCTCCCTCCCTCCCGCCGGCGAAAGCGGCCAAATTTCGTCAAAACTCCCCCGAATTAAAGAAAAGATCGCGGGAGGGATCATCCCAGGCGCCGGCGCCGAGGGTTTCGCCGCGTCTATCGTATGATTATGATGTTTCGTCGTATAATTAACGGGCGTTAATTAAAAGCCCCGGAGCAGCCCCGGCAGCAGCAGGCTGAGCCCTGGCAAGAACTCATCGCACCTCCCGGCGTCATCCAAGCTCCCGGCGAGGGTTTCCCACACCAGTTTAAGGCAACGCCTTCATACCGGTCCCAGTTTGGGTCCTGAGCATCTCCCCCCGCCCCCCCCCCCCAGCAGCGCCCGGGCGACGACGTCAGCAATTAATAGTTCTGCTTAATTAACCTCCTCTTCCCGCTTCCCCCGCGCTAACGAGGGGATGTCAGTCGCTGCGGCGGCGATAACGCCGGGGCCGGTGGGTCAGCGGCTTCACCGCGGGGTCGGCCCCTGCCCCGAGCGCCGCGGGAGGGGGAACACCCCCCCCCCAGCCCACTTGAACCCATTTAAACCCATTTTAACCCATTTTAACCCATTTTAACCCATTTTTCAGCAAAAAGCTCACCCCGCTGGGATTCCCGCGGCCCTTTTTCTGCAGCAAACCCGGTGCCGCTGAACGTGCGGGGAGGGGGATGAGGGACTCGCCACGGCAGCCGCGGGCTGCTTGGGGGGCAGGAGTGGGGAGAGGGTCGGGGGGCAGAGCCGGCGGAGCTGCGGGGGGGGGGGGGGGGGCAGGGGGGTATCGTCTCCCACTGGGGACAGGCTGGTCCCGTGGGGCCGTGCCCAGCCCCACAGGACTGTGCCCAGCCCCATAGGACCTTGCCCAGCCCCATAGGATCATGCCCAGCCCCATAGGACCTTACCCAGCCCCACAGGACCTTGCCCAGCCCCATAGGATCATGCCCAGCCCCATAGGACCATGCCCAGCCCCACAGGACCGTGCCCAGCCCCACAGGACCGTGCCCAGCCCCATACAACCATGTCCAGCCCCATAGGACCTTGCCCAGCCCCACAGAACCATGCCCAGCCCCATAGGACCATGCCCAGCCCCACAAGACCATGCCCAGCCCCACAGGACCATGCCCAGCCCCATAGGATCATGTCCAGCCCCACAAGACCATGCCCAGCCCCATAGAATCATGTCCCGCCCCATAGGACTGTGTCCAGCCCCACAGGACTGTGCCCAGCCCCATAGGACCTTGCCCAGCCCCATAGGATCATGCCCAGCCCCATAGGACCATGCCCAGCCCCACAGGACCGTGCCCAGCCCCATACAACCATGTCCAGCCCCATAGGACCTTGCCCAGCCCCACAGAACCATGCCCAGCCCCATAGGATCATGCCCAGCCCCATAGGACCATGCCCAGCCCCACAGGACCATGCTCAGACCCCCATAGGACCGTGTCCAGCCCCACAGGGTCATGCCCAGCCCCACAAGACCATGCCCAGCCCCATAGGACCTTACCCAGCCCCATAGGATCATGCCCAGCCCCACGGGACCATGCTCAGACCCCCCAGCCCCATGTCCAGCCCCATACGACCATGTCCAGCCCCATAGGGCCATGCTTAGACCCTCAACCCCATGCCCAGCCCCACAAGACCATGCCCAGCCCCACGGGACCATGCTCAGACCCCCATAGGACCGTGTCCAGCCCCACAGGGTCATGTCCAGCCCCACAAGACCATGCCCAGCCCCATAGGATCATGCCCAGCCCCACAGGACCATGCCCAGCCCCACAGGACCCCGCACCCCAACGAGACCATACCCAGCCCCACATCCCCCCCCCCCGATGTGGGGTGCGAAGCGGCCGGCGCGGGCGCAGCCGCGGGGCAGAGGAGCCGCAGCGGGACGCGGCGCCGGAGGCCGGGAGCGGGTCCAGCCGCCCCGGGGCCGGGCTGGCGGGGGTCCAGCGGCTCGGCGTGCACAGCCCCACGGCCCCGGCCCCATTCGCACGCCCTCTCCCACCCCCAGCATCCTCCCAGCGCGCCGGGACGGGCCAACGGCCGCCGGCCGGGCCGGGCTCGCGGGACAGGAGGAGACCAGCCGGGCTGGGAAAGGGCTTCCCGCAGCTCAGCCGGGTTCGGGGCGGATGGAGGCCAAGTCCCGCCGTGGGGCAGGGAGATGGGGCCGGCTCCGCCGCCGCGGGGACCAGCCGTCCCCGGCCACGTCCCCCGGCCACGGGACCCCAGCGCGAGGCCTGATGCGCCGGTGTGGGGCACCGCGTACTGGTGTGGGGCAGCGCGCTCCGGTGAGGGTCACGATGCACCGGTGTGGGTCGTGACGGGCCGCTGCGGGTCGCGATACCCCCCTGTGGGTCGCGACGCACTGGTGTGGGTCGTGATACAGTGGTGTGGGTCGTGATACCATGGTGAGGGTCGTGATACCGCGGTGAGGGTCGTGATACCGTGGTGTGGGTCGTGATACCGCGGTGAGGGTCGTGATACCATGGTGAGGGTCGTGATACCCCGGTGAGGGTCGTGATACCGCGGTGAGGGTCGTGATACCCTGGTGTGGGTCGTGATACCGCGGTGAGGGTCGTGATACCCTGGTGTGGGTCGTGATACCGCGGTGAGGGTCGTGATACCGCGGTGAGGGTCGTGATACCCTGGTGTGGGTCGTGATACCCCGGTGAGGGTCGTGATACCCTGGTGTGGGTCGTGATACCATGGTGAGGGTCGTGATACCCCGGTGTGGGTCGTGATACCCTGGTGTGGGTCGTGATACCATGGTGAGGGTCGTGATACCCCGGTGTGGGTCGTGATACCCTGGTGTGGGTCGTGATACCATGGTGAGGGTCGTGATACCCCGGTGTGGGTCGTGATACCGCGGTGAGGGTCGTGATACCCCGGTGAGGGTCGTGATACCGCGGTGTGGGTCGTGATACCGCGGTGAGGGTCACCACGCACCGGCGTGGGTCACCGTGCGCCGGCGTGAGTCACGGTGCGGCAGCGTGAGTCACGACACGCCGGTGTGGGTCACCCCGCGCCGCCGTGAGTCGCGACACAGCACTGTGGGTCAGGACACCCCGGTGTGGGTCGCGCCGGGGGGGGGTCCCAACGCCCCAGCCCCAACCCACGACCCCCCCCCCTGCAGCCCCCCACCCTCCCCCCGGGTGGGCAGCACAGCCCCGTACGAGCCACCCGCGAACCGCCCCCCCCCCCCCGCGGGGTCCCCCGACGCCGGGCTCTGTCCCCGTCCCCCGCGGGGTTGAACGTCCTCGGGGCCGGCGGGCGGCTGCTGCAGAGATTTATCCTTTGGGGTCGTTTGGGGTCTTTTTTATCGTAATTATTATTATTATTATTATTTATTCCTTCCCGGGCGCTGCCATAAATAACCGCCCCCTCCCAGACATCGTGTTCCCGCTCCGCCGGCACACATTCCTCCCGGCCGCGCTGCCGGCCGTCACGGGCCGCGGCGCTTGTCGCCAACGGTCCCCTGGGATGGGGGGGGGGACACAAACACACACCCCCCCCCGGCACCCCCCGCGTCCCCTCCCTCGACAAAAAGGGACATTTTTTCATATTACAAAATATCTTTTATTGTTAAAAGGCCGCGGCGCCGCCTGGGGTTGGGGGGGGGTCTGCTGGGATGTCACCGGGTTTGGGGACAGGGGTCGCGCCGCGGTGGCACGTGCCCCCCCCCGCCCCTGGTCCCTGGGGGGTCCCCATGGGGCATCTGGCAGCAAGAGAAGGCAGCGGGGGGGGGGACACACCCCATCGTTGCTTTGGGGGGCTTCAAAAGTCCCCCCCGGACCCCAAGGAGCGCAGCCAGGAGGAGGAGGAGGAGGAAGGGGGTAGGCAGAGCCCCTCACCGGAGCCCCTCACCAGGGCGTCGGGGCTCGGCGGCGGCAGAGGAGGCGGCGGAAGGCCTTGCGGAAGTCCTGGTTGAAGACGGTGTAGATGACGGGGTTGAGGGAGCTGTTGCAGTAACCGATCCAGAAGAAGAACTGGAAGACGCCGTCGGGGACCTTGCAGCGCCGGGGGCAGAGCGCGCCCAGGCTGTAGAGGAAGAAGAAGGGGAACCAGCAGAGGACGAAGACGCCGATGACCACGGCCAAGACGAAGGTGAAACGTTTCTCCCGGTTGACCTGAGTCTTCCTCCTCCAGGGGTTCAACGCCGGCGGGCGACGGGCCAACACCACCCGCCCCGTCCCGGTGGCCAACGTGTCCCTGGGGGGTCCCCCGGGCTGCGGGGACGCCCCCGCCCCGGCCTTGGGGGACGTCGGGGGCTCCTCGGGGCTCAGCAGCGAGGTCCTGTCCGCCGGCGGGCAGGTCCCCGGGGGGTCCCCACCGGCGGCGGCACCGGCGGCGGCGGGGGGGGGACGGACGGCGTTCGGCGGCACCGATCCCGGCGGTTCGGTGCCGGCGGGGCGGGCGCGGTGGCGGCGTTTGGCGATCAGGTAGATGCGCAGGTAGACGAGGATCATGATGAGACACGGGGCGAAGAAGGAGCCGACGCTGGAGGAGAGGACGTACCAGGCCTCCTCGTTGAGCTTGCACTGCGGCCGCCCCCCCGCCGCCGCCTTCTTCTCCCCCTTGTAGACCAGGGGCGGGAGGGAGATGAGGGCGGCGATGGTCCAGACGATGAGGATGCCGCACTTGATGCGCCGCGGCGTCCGCTTGGCGTTGTACTCGATGGCGCGGCTGACCGACCAGTAGCGGTCCAGGCTGATGGCGCAGAGGTGGACGATGGACGAGGTGCAGAAGAGCACGTCCAGGGCCAGGTAGATCTCGCACCACGTCTTCTCGAAGTACCAGTAGCCCAGGAGCTCGTTGGCCAAGGAGAAGGGGATGATGAGGGTGGCCACCAAGATGTCGGCGGCCGCCAGCGACACCAGGAAGAGGTTCTGGGGCGCCCGCAGCGAGCGGCTGCTCAGCACGGCCATGATCACCAGCGCGTTGCCCGTGACGGTGAAGAGCGCCAGGAAGGTGATGGCGGCGGCGATGGCGGCGGTGGCCTGCGCCGAGTAACCGCCCTCGCGGCCCTCCATGGTCCCGCCGGCCGCGGGGCTCGGCCGCCGCGCTCAGCGGCTCCCCGGGGCGCGGGAGGGAGAGGCCGCGGGGGGCTGGGGGACGCCGGAGCCCCTCGCCATGCTGCCCGCCGGGCTGCCGGGCCTGCCCGCTGCTCCCCTGCCCTGCCCTGCCTGCACCCCCCTGCCCTGCCTTGCCCTGCCTGCACCCCTGCCCTGCCTGCACGGCCCCTGCCCTGCCCACTGCTCCCCTGCCCTGCCTGCACCCCCCTGCCCTGCCTGCACGGCCCCTGCCCTGCCTGCTGCTCCCCTGCCCCTGCCTGCACGGCCCCTGCCCCTGCCTGCTGCTCCCCTGCCCTGCCCTGCCTGCACCCCTGCCCTGCCTGCACAGCCCCTGCCCTGCCTGCACCCCCCTGCCCTGCCTGCACGGCCCCTGCCCCTGCCTGCACGGCCCCTGCCCCTGCCTGCTGCTCCCTTGCCCTGCCTGCACCCCTGCCCACACGGCCCCTGCCCTGCCCTGCCTGCGGTCCCTACTGCTACCGGCACCCCTGCCCTGCCTGCACCCCTGCCTGCACCCCTGCCTTCACCCCTGCCTTCCCCTGCCCGCTCCCCGCTCCCCTGCCCTGTGCTGCCTGCAGCTCCTCACGCTGCCCGCCCTGCCCGCACCCGGGTGCCCCGGCCCTGCCTGCACCCCCCGCTGCCGGTGCCCGTCCCTGCCGGTACCGGTACCGGTGCCGCTGCCGGTGCCGCTGCCGGTGCCGCCGGGCTCTGCGCTCCCGGGCGCCGCCTCCGCCGGGTTTTAAGCGGTGGCGGGAGGGGGCTGAGCCGCCGCCCCCGCCCCCGGGGCGGACCCGGGCGGCACCGGGGGGGGACCCGCTCCGGGCCCCGCGTCCCTTCCCCGGCCCCCCCGTTCCCGCGTCCCTCCCCGCACCCCCGGCCCCCCGGTACCGGGCACCGCCGGGCCGGGAGCTCCCGCTCCCCGCGTCCCCCCAAAGCGTTTCCCTCCCCGCGCCCCCGGGCGCAGCAGCCCCCCCCGTCCCCCCCCATCCTCCTCCTCCTCCTCCTCCAAAGCCTTGACGCAACAATTCGGGATGAGGCGAGAAAAAACCCGGCCCCGGGCTCCGATTTTCCCATTTATTGGGTTTTTGGGGGCTTTTTCTCTCTCTTTTGGGGGCTGAAGGTGCTTCTGGAGCATTTCGAAGCACCCGCGGGCAGCTCGCGTCGGGCACGGAGCGGCCGTTACCGCTCCCAGCTCGTCCCCGGGGCTGTCGTTCGGATCCCATCCCGGGGGAAACTGAGGCAGGGAGGGAGCGCGGTGGGAACCCCCCCCTCGGCCTGGGGGAACCTGCCAGCAAAAATCCTCGGTTTCAGGAAAAACAAGAGGTTTTCCCGAAACGAAGCAGCTGCCCCGGCCGACACGGAGGCTGCGAGGGATTTTTCCGGCCCCGTCCCGCTGCCGGGCAGCTCCGACCCTGGTTTCTCTCCTCTGGAGCCGCTTTTCCGCCGCCGAACCCCGAATCCCAGGAGCCCGGCAGCCCCCGCTTGGCCCTGCCCCCCTCCCCTCGCCCAGCCCCACACCCGAGGCCAAACGTCTCCCTCGCGCCAAGAAAACGCTTTTTTTTTCCTGCTTTTTACGCTTCTCGGGGCACCGACACGCACAGTAACGCCCCGGGGGCTCCCCAACGCTCGGGGGACGAGCTGCCCCCCGCAACGGGGCTGCGCTCGTGCTCTCGCCCCCCCGGCGCAGCCCGAGACGGGGGGTTTAAACCCCCCCCCGGTGCTGCCGGTGCCGGGACTGAGGAGCCCTGTGAGCGTGGGGGGGGGGGGTCTGAGCCCCGTCACCCGCCGGGAGCGTCCCTAAACCTTCCTGTCGGGGTACGGACAGACGGGAGCAGGGGCTCGAGACGGACGGACGGACTAATGGCAGCGCCCGGGCTGGCGGATTGGAAAATCCACCCGCTCTGCCCTGATTCCGCGGGATTTCCACCCGGAGAGGGGCAAACCCGGAGCGTGGGGCATGGAGCAGCGCCGGGGCCAGAGGGGGAAGGAGCCGGTCACCCCTTCCGGGGGTTCGGGGCAAAAACCGCCCCTCTGCGGCGTCCCCGGCCGCCCTCAGCCGGGTCCCAGCCCCCTTTTCTGGGGGCCTCGACCCCCGCGGCCCTTCCCGAGCCCCCGCGGCAGCGGCCGGGCGTCCCGGCAGAGCCGAGCGGCGAGCGGGGGACTCCCCGCGGCGCGTCCTCCCTCCGGCTCAGATCAGTCGGGCTTCTCCTTCCAGCTCAACCGGCAGGTCGCAAACGCCCGTGAAGTCCATGTCCGCGCCGGCCCGGCTGCCGCCGCCGGAGGGAGGGGAGGGCTGCCGGGGGCCGGCTGCCGCGGGGCTCCGGCTCACGTAGGTCTCCAGGGACTTCAGGAGCTGCTTCGGCTTCTTTTTGGCGGTTAATTCCAGCTCTGGGGAGGTCGGAGGGAAACGCGTGAGGAGGGAGACGGTGGCGGGGACGCAGCGCGCTCCCGGGGTAAGGTTTTGACCCGCGTATTGTTTCGAGCGTCCCTCGGGAAAGGCCGCGACGTTTCACCGGGGATGAGAGAGGGCGAAAAGCCCCTTGCCAAAACCCCCAGCCGAGCTCGGCACCCGCCCGAGCTCCCCCGGGGAGGGAACGCCGGGGGCGAGCGGATGGAAGCAGAGCCCGCCCGCGACAGCTGGACCCCGTTTTAAGAGGCAGCCATTAGCACGGCACGTCCGAGCGGCTCTGTTGACATCGGTTTCCTCGGGAGTAAATAACCCCGCCGGTTAATGTAGCGCTCACCGCGAAAAGCACGCCGGCGGCGCCGCCGCTCACGCCCCGCGCGACAAACAGGGCTTACGCAACCGCGCCGCGAGCCAGAAACGGCCCCCGTTTGCCGCCCGCCTCGAGCCACCACCACGCAGCGGCCCCCCGGCCGCGGTCTTTGAGATTTGAGAGGCAAAACGGGGGGGAAAAACCCCCCCGAGAGGGCACTGGGGTAGTTAAAGATTGCGGAAAAGCTCGGGGTGAAGATGAAACGGTGAAGGGTTGGGGCTGTTTGGGCGTCGCACCCCTGGGGTCGGGCTCAGCGGGACGCGAACGTGGCGAGAACACGCCGGGTTTGTCCTCTGGGCCTCGGGAAAGGAGGGGAAAACGCAGGGAAACGCGGGGAAAGGAGGGGAAAACGTGGGGAAACGCGGGGAAACGCACCCTTTAGGAGGAAGCCGGAGTCGGCGACGGTGTTGTGCTGCCGTTTCCAGAGGCGGCCGAGGCGCAGGAAGGCGGCGGCGTGCAGGTCGTTCAGCACGGCGATGACCTGCTGCCTGCGGTTGCACTCCCTGCGACGGGCGGAGAGGGGCTGAGCCGTGGCAGGCGCCGTCCCGGCAGCCGGGGAGGGTCCCCGCTCGACCGGGAACCGGCCGAGGACGCCGTTCGAGAGCCCAAAACCGTCGGCCAGCCCGGCTACGGAGCTGTCGGCCGCTCCGGGCCTCACCTGGAGAGCCGCTCCTCCCTCAGGGCCTGGATGACGATGCGGGTGATGTTGACGGACATGATGCAGAAGGGGAAATTCTGCAAAGGAACGAGGGTTATCGTGGCCGGGCTGGGAGAAGCGGCACGCGGAGGCGCCCACGCAACCCCTCCAGCCCTTTGACGCCGCATCCGCGCGGCCCCAAACCCACGGGACGGCGGCTGCAGGCAAGAGATCCGTGCGGCAGCGTCGTGACTCTACGCGTACAGGCTTAGATGGATGCTGCGGGTCAAGCCGAGCTTATATCCAGGCTTAAACCCAACCGTATCCGAGACCAAAACGCCAAGTTTAAGGAGACAGGCTCCGCTCACTCCCATTTTCAGGCCGTGCTGCTCTTCGCTCGCTTCTCCGGCCTTTTTAACCTGCCCAAGTTCAGCGCCAAGGCAGGATCCCGGGAGCAAATCTCCACCAGGACGCTAAAATCTCACTCCCAGAATCAAGCCGACACCGGGAGCTTGGCTCCAGCCTCTGATCGGGGCTCCTCAGCTCTTCGGGGATCGCCTTCCTCCCCTCGCCAGCGCGAGGGGGATTAAGCGGCGAAAAAAATCAAGGCCTTACTCCGCAGAGAAGGTTTTCGTGCTTCCCTTTCCCCGAGGAGAAATAAAACGGGGACACACGGCCGCAGGGAGCAAGCGAAGGCGGCGGAAGGACGTGCCTGGGTTTCGTGCTGGGAGAGCTTGAAAATCTCTCGAGCCAGAGGCAGCGTCCGCGAGTCCGTGACGAAGTGGAGGATCTGCATCAGGCCCAGCATCCCCGTCCCTCGCAGGTCCGTCCCGGGATCCGCACCTGGAGGGGTGGCACAGCCCGGAGTCGCTCCCTGGCCACCCCCCAGCTCCCACGAGCCGCTGGCGCCCCGGCACCGTGCTTCAAGGGCGGAGGAACCCCAGCGAGTCGCATCCCGAGGGAAAGCTCTCGGGGAATTGCCCGGAGCGGAGCCGAACGGGGCCGTGGCCTCTTGGCGCTCCCACGCGCCCACCCTCTCCCGTACCTTCCCCAGTAGCTCCCGGCTCTACCCACCCCAGGGCACCCTCGGCTGGTGAATTAACCCCCAACCAGCCGCGTAATTAACCCCTCAACCAGCCGCGCAATTAACCCCCCAACCCGCCGCGCAATTAACCCCCCAACCCGCCGCGTACGCGACGGGACGGAGGAGCGGGAGCCGTTCCCCTCCTGTCGAGGGTTTCAGGCTGCATTAAAACCCGGCTTATTTAACTCGTGAGTCAACCAGCCCGAGAACTCAGGCGAGGCCGCGTGCGACAGCTCTAATCGCGCTGTTTATCTTCGCCAGCCGAGGCTGAAAGCAACCTGCGACGCAACCTTAGCGACGGAGCCCTGACCCGCGCTCCGCTAATAAACCGGCCCTCCGGAGACGGCTCATTAGCCGCAGCGATCGCTTGCTAATGAGGAGCATTAACAGGCCGGGCAAAGCGGTTACGCCAACTACTTCGACCACGGCAGCCGGTATCGGCGTTATCTGGCCGAGCGGTCCAGATGTTGTACGGGTTGTGACAGCTGGATGCGACAGACCTGCTGCGAAACCAGGGCTCAGCGTCGGGGCCGGTCCCGTTTAATCTCTTTACCAACGATCTGGATGAGGGATCGAGCGCGCCCTCGGTATGTTTGCGGCGTCGATCCGAGGCCGCACCTCGAATTCTGCGTTCGGTTTTGGTCTTTCTCACGATGAGAAAGACGTTGAGGTGCTGGAGCGTGTCCGGAGACGGGCAACGGAGCTGGGGAAGGGGCTGGAGCACGAGTCCGAGAGGGAATTGGAGTAGGACGAGAGGAAACAGCCTCAAGTTGCGCCAGGGGAGGTTTAGGTTGGATCTTGGGAACCATTTCTTCCCCGAAAGGGCTGTCAGGCCCTGGCACAGGCTGCCCAGGGCAGTGGGGGAGTCCCCGTCCCTGGGGGGATTGAAGGGACGTGTAGATGTGGCACTTGGGGACACGGGTTAGTGGTGGCCTTGGCAGTGCTGGGGCAACGGTTGGACTCGAGGATCTTAAAGGTCTTTTCCAACCTCAACAATTCTACGAAGCAGCAGCAGGGACAGCGGCCGCGCGCAGGGAGCGGGAACGAGCAGCAAACCCTTCCCGCTGCCGCTGGATCCCACCGCCGGAGGAGGGAACGGGCCCAGCGCCACCTCCCTCGGCAGAGCTTTGCCCCAGAGTCTCTCCCTCTCTGCCCTACCTTGAAAGCCGAGCTCTTCCCAGTGCGCCCCGTAGCGCGGGCAGCCCAGCCCGGAGCGGGTCAGCTTCTTGTAAACAGTCTGCAGGATTCTCATGTGCACTCTCTCGTTATCGTCCAAACCACCTGGCGGAGAGAAAACGCTCCTCAGCGTCTCAAAAACACCCCTCGGAGTCTCAAAAATGGCCTTTGGCGCCTCAAAAACGCCCCGTGGAGTCTCAAAAATGGCCTTTGGCGCCTCAAAAGTGCCCCTCAGAGTCTCAAAAACGCCCCTCGAAGTCTCAAAAATGCCCTTTCGCGCCTCAAAAACGCCCCTCGGAGTCTCAAAAATGGCCTTTGGCGCCTCAAAAACGCCCCTCGGAGTCTCAAAAATGGCCTTTGGTGCCTCAAAAACGCCCCCTGGTGCCTCAAAAACGCCGTCGTGGAGACGCGGTGGGGAAAGAAACCGCCGCCAGCTGCAGGGTAAAGCCAGAATCGAGCTGGAAATGAAATCCCGCACGCGCCATCCGCTGCGGGACGGCCAGGAACGACACGTGCACCGCGCCACGGTACCGGGAGGATTCCCATCTCGTTGGGTTCGGTCACGAAAGGAGGAGCGGGAAGGGCTGTGAGCTGCGGAGCGCCCGCCCGGGGCCGCGGCAAGGCGCACGCGCCGAGCGGCTGCCGCGGCGCGACGGAAAGGGATCAAGAGATCCGTCGTTGCCCGAAAAAGCGAGCACGGGGAGCGAAGGAGACGGAGAACGCGCCCTGCGGGACAAGCGGAGCCCCCGCCGCGCCCCGAGACCCCCTCGCGTCGCGGCTCGCGGGATGCGGGGGCCGCCGGCCGGGCCAGCGGCTCGCGGCGGGGGCTACTCACACTGTGCCACGGCCAGCGCCAGCTCCCGCTCCCCCTGCAGCCGCGGCTGGAGCCGGGGAGGGCCCAAGAGGCAGCGAAGCAGAGCAGCCGGGCCTCGCCTGCGCGCCGTCGCCCGGACCTTCTCCTGCGGAGGGGAAAACAGGCGAAGAAACGCTCAGGGCCGGTCCCTCGGGGGCCGGGGCCGGAGAGAAACGAGCGGGTGAGCTGGGATGACGGGAAGAGCCAAGCCGAGGGAAGGCGGAAGGGAAAGAGGGGAGCGCTGGGCTGTTCCCGCCACGCTCCCCTCTCCTACTTACTAAAACTACCCCCCCGAGAGAGGGGGAGAGCGCGGGGGCCTGCCCATACCCGGCACTCGGAGAGGTCGGCCGTCTGGAAGTACCGCAGCGCTTCGTCGAAGGAGATCGGGGGCGCGGCAGCGGCCGACGGCCCCCCCAGCCCTGCGGGGAGGCAGGGAACGGCGTCGGCCCCCCCCGGCACGAGCCCGGCCCCTCCGCTCCCGCTGCCCGGTGCCGAGAGGAGCTCCCGCCTCAGGCCGGAGCGGCCGTTGGGGTGCGGGGAGCTCGCTCCCAGCTTCTGGCGCGGCGGGAGGGCGAAGGTTTGGGGGGCTGGTGGGAGGCAGCGGGTCTCCCACCCCCTCCCTCTCCCTCCAGACCTTCAGCCCTTGCCCCAGATCTCTCCTTGCCCCCCCAAAACGCCCCCCAGCTGCGCACCCCCTCTCTCCTGCCCTCTGGGACCCGGGTCCCTTCCCCCGGACCTTTCCCGTGCGACTCTGTCACGACCCCCCCCCATCCCCGGCCCCACCTGGCTGGATCTCTTCCACAGCCTCCCATTCCTCCCGGGCTCGCCGCAGCTCCTCGCCGGCCTCTGCCAAAAGAAAGGAACGCTGGAGGTCGGAGCCGGCTGGGAGACCCCGGCGGGCGTCTGCTCCCTTCCCCCAGCACCGCCCAGGGCATCTCGGGGCAGGATTTCCCCTTCTCCGGGGAAAAACCCCAACTGGAGCCCCCCCGAGACGCCGCGAGGTTTCTCCTTGGCAAATTTAGGGCTTTGCCAAGCTGGAGCCGGACAGATTTGCCTGCGAGACCAGCGCTGGGATCCTCGGGCTCCCCTCGAGCTCCCGGGCGTTTCCCCCACCAGGAGATCCATCCGGAGGGAGCAGAGGAAAAGCTTACCCGTGCCCGCGGGCTGCCCCGCTCCCTGCACGAGCGCCTGCAGGACACCGTTTTGTCCCAGAGCCGAGATCTGAGTGGGGACAGAGAGAGAGGCGCAGCCGTCACCCCCCGGAACAGACCCAGAAAAGCCCCCGCTCCCCAAAACCCTGCGCCCTCCCCTCCGGGGCCAGCCCCGTGCCCCGCTCGCGGGCCGAGGACGGCGCCGGCCGGCTGGGGGGGCGGGAGGGCGGCTCCGCTCCCGGGCAGACCCGTTTTCGTTGCGTTACCCGCTCGGGTAACGGCAAGGTGGTTTCCGGTACCGCGAAAGATCGTTTTATAGGGAGGCAAACGGAGAACTACGGCGGTACCGGGGGGGTGGCTGGCAGCGAGGGGCCTGACACGCACGGGCAGGGACTTGCCGGGCGGGGGGCAGCGCTGCCGCTCCTCAGGCCGCTCCGAGCCCCCGGCGTCTCCGCTCATGCCCTGCGGGGAAGAACGCGGCCTCCCCCCTCGGCGGGAGCCGCGGCGAAGCCTCAGGCGGCGGGGCCGGGTGGCCCCGGGGGCGGCCCGGGGGGTGACAGCCCCCCCGGCCCCTCAGGACCCCCCCGGAGGCCTCTCCTGCGGCCTGCTCCCCCCCGGCAGGCCCCGGGGCGCTCCCGCCCGCCGCCCCCCCCGTTCCCGGTTCCCGAGCATCACCCCCCGCCCTACCGGGCCGCTCTGCCCTTTGACCCGCCGACCTTTGACCCCGCGCCCAGCGGAAGGGCCGCGGGGCCCCCCCGCCCGCCCGCCGGCCCCGCTCCGCCGCCGCGCAGTGCGCAGGCGCGGCCGCGCTGCATGCCGGGAGCTGTGGTCCGCGCCGCCGCCCCCGGCCACACCTGGGACTACAGCGCCCGGCATGCAGCGCGGGGCGGCCGACGGCGGCGCGGGAGGGTCAGGCCGCGGGGAACGCGGCCGCCCGCCGGGGCGGGACGGGGCTGCCGGGACCCGGCGTGCAGCGACCGCCGCCGGCTCCCAGTGCCCGGTGCCAGCTCCCAGTGCATGGTACCAGTGCTCCCAGTGCCAGCTCCCAGTGCCCGGTGCCAGCTCCCAGTGCCAGCTCCCAGTCAGCTCCCAGTGCCCAGTGTCAGCTCCCGGTGCCCGGTGCCAGCTCCCGGCCCCCCGCCCCTCCCGTGCCGGTGCCGCCCGTTCCCCGCGGGGCGGAGCGGGGCGGAGCGGGGCTGCCCGCGGGGCCGCGCCGGCAGACGCCCGCAGAGCCATGTGGCCGTACGCGCTGCTCTTCCTCGCCCTCCTCCTCCTCCTCCTCCTCGCCCGGCTCCTGCGGGGCGCGGATGGCGCCCCCAGCCCCTTCGCCGCCGACGCCCGGCGCCCGCCCGCCCCGCTCGTCACCGACAAGGCCGCCCGCAAGACGGTCCTCAAGGCAGGTACGGGGCTCTGCCCGCCGCCCGCCCGCCCGCCCGCCGGCAGCTCTCGCCCCCCGCCGGGACCCCCCCCCGGGGTGACATCTCCCCCCGGGGCAGCACCACCCACGGGGCAGCATCACCCCCTGGGGCGGCATCACCCCCCGGGGAGGCATCACCCACGGGGGCCTCATCACCCCCCAGGGTGGCATCACCCACGGGGGAGGCATCACCCCCTGGGGTCTCATCACCCCCTGGGGTGGCATCTCCCCCCAGCACGGCATCACCCCCTGGAGCAGCGTGAGCCCCCCAGCGTAGCGTCTCCCCCCTGTGTGGCGTCTCCCCCCAGGGCGGCATCGCCTCCCCGGGGTGGCATCACCCCCCAGCAAAGTTTTGGGGGTCACCCACCGGGTACCGTGCGCCCACTCGGGGGGTGCCCCACATCCCACTGCTGAGGACGCCGCTCTCCCCCTCTCCCCGCCTTGCCCCCAGTTTTCTCGGCAGATAAAGTCCCCGAGGGGCTCGATGCCATCGTGGTGGGCAGCGGCATCGGGGGCCTGGCGGCCGCGGCGCTGCTGGCGAAGGCGGGCAAGCGGGTGCTGGTGCTGGAGCAGCACGGGAAGCTGGGGGGCTGCTGCCACACCTTCAGCGAGAAGGGCTTCGAGTTCGACACCGGTACGGCCCCCGCCGGCGTTCGGGGCCCCAAATTCACCCCTGGGCTCAAAGGATGGGGGGGGGGGTGTGGGCTCAGCCACAGGGTGGGGGTGCAGGGAGGCAGGAGGGGGAGGCCCGTGGTGGGAATCGCACCCAAAACCCCCCCGGGGACCCAGAGCGGGCGTCCCCAGCACCCGCCCCGCGTTATACAAGCGCTTTTTCTGCATGAGCGACGCGTTAGCACACACCTTCCCTCGCCCCAAAATCCTCCCGCCGGTGCTGCCGGGCGCGCCCCGTCGCTGTAACACCAAAACCCTGCAACGTTCCCCATAATCCAGCTCAGATCCCATAAAATTCCCCATAGTCCAGCTCAGATCCTATAAAATGCCCCATAATCCAGCTCAGATCCTATAAAATTCCCCCTATCGAGCTCAGATCCCATAAAATGCCCCATAATCCAGCTCAGATCCTATAAAATTCCCCCTATCGAGCTCAGATCCCATAAAATGCCCCATAATCCAGCTCAGATCCTATAAAATTCCCCCTATCGAGCTCAGATCCCATAAAATGCCCCATAATCCAGCTCAGATCCTATGAAATTCCCCCTATCGAGCTCAGATCCCATAAAATGCCCCATAATCCAGCTCAGATCCTATGAAATTCCCCCTATCGAGCTCAGATCCCATAAAATGCCCCATAATCCAGCTCAGATCCTATAAATTTCCCCCATCAAGCTCAGATCCCATAAAATTCCCCACAATCCAGCTCAGATCCCATAAAATTCCCCATAATCCAGCTCAGATCCTATAAATTTCCCCCTATCAAGCTCAGATCCCATAAAATTCCCCACAATCCAGCTCAGATCCTATAAAATTCCCCCTATCAAGCTCAGATCCCATAAAATTCCCCATAATCCAGCTCAGATCCTATAACATTCCGCAAATCCAGCTCAGCCCCTACAGAACTCCCCGTCCGGGGGGATGTCACCTCAGGGCACGTCTCCCCCGGCAAACTCCTTCCAGGAAGACAAAGTCCAGCACCGTCCGTCCCTCGAGCTGCCCGGGATTAATTATTTACAGGGATATAGAGGGGAAAAAACTGCCAAGGTGTAACGAAATTCCTAAAAGCGCTTGGTTTTGCTTTCGCCCTAAAGCGGGAGGTGGGTTTGTCCTGGCTTTTCCCTCCCCCTCCATACGGAGCGGCTGGGGGAGAAAGAAGAGGAGGGTCCTGGGTATCCCGGGGGTATGCGACGGGGTGTAAAAAAAAAAAAAAAAAAAGGGAAAAAACCCTAAAATGAAGTAAAAATGCATCTCCCAGGTATCCACTACGTGGGGCAGATGCAGGAGGGCTCCATCATCCGCTTCACGGTGGACCAGCTCACGGAGGGGCAGCTGGAGTGGGCTCGGCTGCCGGCCGCCTACGACGCCGTGGTGCTGGGCGAGCCGGGCCGCGGCAGGACGTACCGCGTCTCCTCGGGGAAGGAGGAGTATTTCCGAGGCTTGAAGGAGCAGTTTCCCGGCGAGGAGGCCGCTATCGACGAGTTCGAGCGGCTGGTGAAGGTAGAGGCGGCTTCGGCGGGATGGGCCGGGGGATTTTTTGGGGGGGCGCTGGGTCCCTCGCCGCGGGGTCACGCGAGGAAGAGAAATTGGGCGACTGCAGAGGATAACGGCGTTGCACAACCCGCCCCCGCCCGGCCCCAGCACCGTTGGGAAACGCGGCAAAAATCTCCCTTTTCTGCCTCAAAACCCCCGTGTCGCACCTGGGGTTTTAACCCCACGGATGCTCGTGGTCCCACGGGATGAGCGGGGACCCCCCCCCCATGAGCCCCGACACCCCCTCGCCCTGAGATGATGCTCCGGGTCCTCCTGGCCAGTGGAGCGATTACAATCGTTACCAAAACGGTGCTAAATTAGCAGTAATTAATTAATGCTTCGAAACCACTGCAAAGGCTGGGAGCCTCCGCCGCAGGGGAGGTTTTTTTTTGGGGGGGGGGCAGGCGCTCCCCTTGCCCGCAGCTCCCCGGGATGCAGCGCTGCAGAGACGCTGCGGCCTCTCTGCCAGCCAAGCGATAAATTTAAGGGAAATAAAGCCGCTTTTGAGCATCTTTCGAGCCCACCCCGGGGTCATCCGCAGCCCCGCCGGCGGCGGATGCTCAGCAACAGCCTCTCCCCCTCCCCGCAGAGCGTCGGCAGAGGGATCGTGCTGGTGGGCATCTTGAAAATGATGCCGCGGGCGCTGGCCGCGCTGCTGTGCCGGTCGGGGCTGCTGCCGCGGCTCAGCCCCTTCTGCCGGCTGGCGTCGCGCAGCCTCAAGGAGGTGGTGGACGGCCTCACCGCCAACCGCGAGCTCAGGGCCGTCCTCAGCTACATCTTCCCCACCTACGGTAGGTAGCCAGGAGGCTCCAGGGTGAAGTTAAACCCTTTAGAAACAAAAAAAAAAAAACCCAAGAAAACCCTTTTTTCTTGGCTTTCGTAAGGGTGACGGCTGCCGTGGTTTGCGGGCGAGGGCTGCTGGGCGCACGGGTGCTCCGCCAGCGTCCTCGGCCCTCTTGCCTTCCGCTCTTTTCCTCCGCAGCCTTCGGCTTCGCGGGGTGGAAGCATCGCTCCTCTTACGCAAGGCAACATCTGCCCACCCTTAACCGCTGGCACCCACCGCTCCGGCCGCGCCGCAACCCCCGAGCCTTCCCCCGTCGGCCCCGGGGGTTCGCTCCCGGCCCCGCCATGACTTAGCCGGTTCAGCGGGTGCAGCCCCAGTTGCGAAAGAGCCACGGGCTTTGCCACGGGGCCACCCACGCCCGACGCCCTCCCGGCTCCTCCGGGTACCGGCAACCCATCGTTTCTCACCCGCATCCGTCCTTCCTTACAGCATCGCGGCCGGCGGAGGACAAGGGCGTTCCTCAACCTAAAAACTTCAGGATAAGCCACAAAACCGCGATCCGGCACAAACTTGCCTTACGCTGCCCCTTTTTTTCAGGCGTGGTCCCCTCCAAGGCCAGCTTCTCCATGCACAGCATCCTGGTGAACCACTTCCTCCACGGCGCGTGGTACCCCAAAGGCGGGGCCGGGGAAATCGCCTTCCACACCATTCCCGTTATCCGGAAAGCCGGAGGCAACGTGTTGGCAAAGGCGCCGGTGCAGAGGATCCTGTTGGACTCCCAGGGCAAAGCCTGCGGTGAGTGTCGGCACGGGACGGGGCACACGTGGCTTCTCCCCGCCGCGGCGTCGCTTTACACCGGCGCCGTTTCCCCGCCTTTCCCTGCCAGGCGTGAGCGTCAAGAAAGGCCAAGACTCGGTGAACATCTTCGCTCCCGTTATCATTTCGGACGCCGGGATCTTCAACACCTACGAACGGCTCCTGCCGGCAGAGGCGCGGGCTCTACCTGGTAAAACACGGCGGCGGTGGGTTTCATTGGGGTCACGGCATTAAACCCCCTCCGAGCCGCATCGGAAAGCGGCTTCTTTATGACTGTTTCTTAGACGGCGGCTCGTGTGTCGCAGCACCCCAAATGCCAGCCCTGGCCGCGCGTTTCTTTGCGGCGTTTTTAATCGAGCTTAAATTAGTTTGCCGAAACCGGCCGTACAATTAGCAAATCCCCGGCTGGCTGCTCGATTTCCCTAAAAACCGCAGCGTAGTGCCCCGAAACGTGCGAAAGTCGGTGAAACGTCCACTTAAAGTCGCTTTTTTCCTTGCTGCTTTGGAAGAGGCACGGCTGGGTGGAAGCCAGTGGTCCTGGTCCACAACCGTTCAACGGTCGCGGAGCAGGAGCACGTTGGAATCCAAGAAAGTCATTAAATACAGCAAAAGCTCAAGCCGAGGGTACCCTAAAGCCTCCCCTATAGGAACTCGCGGCGCCGCTGCTGTCCTTAGAGTTGCCATCCCACCCCTCGAGCACACGCGGGATGTTTCGAGATAAATCAGCAACGTAGATATGAGCGGGGCTTCTTCTAGGAGAATCCACTTCCCCGTAGCCGAGGATCCCGGGACACACTCATTTCCCCCCTCTTCCCTCCGTCCCGCAGAGATCCAGTCTCAGCTGCGCACGGCGACACACGGCGAAGGGGGTTTCACCGTCTTCGTGGGTCTTAACGGCTCGAGGGAAGAGCTGGGGCTGGAGCCCACCAACTACTTCATGTACCCAGGAAACGACCTGGATGAAATGTAGGTTCGGCTTCACCCGAGACGTGCTTCGTTAAGCGTAACGAGAAGAATTCCCGGGCGGTGACTCAGAAAACGCCGTTGGCAGATCCTTGCTGTGCGGGGAATTCGGCCGTGAGAAGCGTTCACGGAGAGGTTTGCACCAAGACCCACCTCAAACCCTCGTGTCTCTCCGCAGAACGAATCGCTACCTGGCTTCTTCCAGAGAAGAAGCTGCCAAGAACATCCCTCTCCTGTTTGTCACCTGCCCATCGGCCAAGGACCCCACCTGGGAAACGAGGCACCCAGGTAAAGGCTGAAGCCCCACCACACGCGCTTGGGAGCGGCTTGCGAAACCCGCGCTGGGTTTCGGTCCGTTTGCCAACTGCAAACGAGGAGTTTCTCCTCAAACAGCCACGGTCAGAGCTGCCGAGGGGGTTGCTCATGGGGAGTGGTCTTCTGGATAACTGGAGCAAGGATAAGGGGCCCACAAAGACCTGGGGACGTCCCAGGCGTTCGCACGGGGAGGTTTGGGGTCGCGGGAGCAAAACGGTGGCGCAAGGGCGGGCAGAGGGACAACCGCCCCGACCTCGTCCTGCTGCAGGTAAATCCACGCTGGCCATCGTGACCTTCGCCAAATACGAGTGGTTTGAGGAGTGGAAGGACAAGCAGGTCAATAAGCGGGGAGACGATTACGAGGAGCTGAAGAAGACCTTTGTGGACGCCGTCATGCAGGCTGTCTTCAAGCTCTACCCTCGCATCGAGGACAGGGTGAGGAAAGCTGGGGTTCAGGGGTCCTCCAGCTCCTCTCCTGGGTCCCGTCTGCCCAGCCCCATCCCGCGAACGTAGGAGCTGGGTCTGGGCATGAGGTCCAGCACCGACCCATCGCTGCTGCCTCCTGACCACGCATGGCACACGGTGGGGGGGGGTACGATGGCCCTCCGGGACCATCCCGGGACCAAACGTGGCCAGAACCACCAACCAAGGGTCTGCAAGCAAACCCGTCCCAGCCTGTGCCCCAGGAGAGGAGCTTGCTGGAGCAGGAGACGCCCCACACCGTCACGCCTACCCCCCGCAGACCACGTTGTCCCCTTGTGTGTCCCCCCCACCCCAGATCGAGTACATCTCCGGAGGGTCGCCCCTCACCAACCAGCACTACATCGCCAGCCCCAGGGGGGAGATCTATGGCATGGACCACAGCATCGCCCGCCTGCAAGCCCAAGCCGTTGCCGCCGTGAGGGCGCAGACGGCCGTCCCCAACCTCTACCTGACAGGTACCACGGCCACCGCCCAGACACCGCGTTCTCCGTGAGGACACCTCGGGGAAGCAGGATTTGGGGGGGGTGGGGGTGGGAGAGAAAAGCCTTTAATCCTTCAATGAAATAAGGGGAGAAGCCGCGGCCGTGCCACGGGGCGATGCAAGCGCGTGTCGAAGTGGGGCTGCACGGGCCCAGCGGGACGAGGAGAGGGCTGTGTCTCCTCTGGCTCCCGGACGCTGTCTCCCTGCCCGGCCATTTATTTTAGCCGGGCAGGACGAGGCGCTTTCCCTGCTGGGGAGAAGAAGGGGTCAAACAGGGAGGGGTTTGGGGGGCTCACACCCGAGGGCTGGCGCGGGGGCAGCTGGAAGGTGGGGAGGGCGGGCGACGACGGGGAGGGCGGGCGACGACGGGGACGCCCAGCAGCACCGAGGGTCAGCTGGGGACAGAGAGCATGGGTCGCCCACGGGTCCCTCCCTCCCCACCCACGGCCACGGCCACAGCCGCCTCCCGCTCTCTCCCAGGGCAGGATTTGTGCCTGTGCGGCTTCGTGGGAGCCCTGCAAGGAGCCCTCCTCTGCGCCAGCGCCGTCCTCAAGCGCAACCTCTACGTGGACGTGGCGCGGCTGAAAAAGCGCACGCAGGCCACCAACACCGAGAAGAGGGACTGATGCCCGCTGTCGCGCCGGCCGGGACCTCCCTTTCCCCCCGGCGCTTCATCTCCCGCTGTAAATCACCCGTAGCACATCCTTCTCCGACGCAAAGCCAAAGGATTACAGCTCAGGAAGACGCCGTTCCCATTTCCAGCCAGCTTGCCTTGGGCCTTGCCCACCTAGAGCTCACCCCCTTCCACCGCAACGTCCACCGCTAGCGAGTAAAAGCCAGCGCCGAGCCCCGGCCGCGCTTTCGAGGGCAAACCCCGTCTCCCAGCGTAGGGAAGAGGGGCTCCGAGAGCTGCCGTGTGCGGCAGCGGCCAGGAGAGAAGTCAAGGCAACCCCAAAAACCAGGCTGCACCAGAAGGGCAAGACCCAACAGCTTCCACCAGCAACCCCCACGGTCGCTTCATCCCCACCAGCAGCCGGGAGCCGCGCGGACCGTCGGAAGAGCATCAACCTTCACCCACGTCCCCCCAGACCCGCTGGGTCAAGGGCAGCGAGCCCCCCGGGGATGCTTTCGGCCTCGCAGGCAGCAGCTTTGGCGCTGAGCCGGGCTCCGACGGCTCCGTCGGGCTCTGACGGCTCCACGTGGGGCTCGGCAGCCGCGGGGCTGCGGAGGCAGAGGAAGCAGAACCTCCCCGAGACTTGTCCGGGCGGCGCCAGGCAGGTTTGGCAAAGCCCTGCGAGGCGCTGGACGGGCACCGGCTGCGCTGAAGCCAGGGGAAATCACGCCAGCCCAAGCCCCATCGCCGCGTTTTAACGAAGAGACGCGGGAGAGGCTGACGGACACGGTCCTGCAGGAAGGAGCCGGCTCCTGGCTCAACGTGGAGGAAGCGGGTCCCGGCCAGGCGTGAAGGCTGGGGCGATTTAAGCCAGGTTTAAAGCTCTTTAAGAGCAACGGTGCTTTCGAAGTCGTGCCTTGTGGCGGCAGAGCAGGGGGACCGGCGCGTTCCGCAGCCCCTCAGCCCCGCGACGCTGCGGTATTTCAGCGCTGACGTGCGATGGTGCAGACACCCGCTCCTTTAGCCTTTCTTTTCTGCTGGGAAAAGCTTGGGAATATGATCAAAGCCTTCTCCAAACGGGAAGGGAGGCACACGAGGCCAGAAACAAATAAAATGAGCATCTTGTGATTCGCGCCTTGTGATGCGGGATCAGCAGGGCCGGGGTTGGGGCGGCAGAGAGGGCTGCCTTTCAACGCTCCAGGGCAGCAAGTTCGGGCAGGGAAGGAGGGAAGGGACGCAGCCGAGACTCGTCCTTGTGAGCACGTCGCTGGGGGCTCGTCCTGCACCAGCGCAGACTGCTTTTGGGGAGGAATAATTGCAGAAGTGCCATAAATGGGTACCCCGAGCGGGTAAAAACCAGCTGGCAAGTGCCCCCGGCCTCCCCGGGAGCGGGCAGGGTCGGGCAATAAGCCACACTGCCCAAAAAGCCCTGCCAGGAGCTCGCGGGGGAAGCTGGAAGCGGCCGTTTTCCCTGCGGTCAGCGATGGGCAGCACGAATTGCCCGGCTTTGGGGGGAAACCAAGACCCACGGAGGGTGAGAAAGGCAGGGAGGGATCTCCTGGTCGCTGCCGGCGCTTCCCGCAACGCAGGCATTTCCATCCCCCATCCCTCTCCAACCCCCCGCTCCATCCCCGTAGAGAAAAGAAAAAAAATCCTCTTTTTTTTTCCCCTCCCCACGGATGCCCCAGCCCTCCGGCGATGCCCGCTGGACCCAGGGCGAGCCACGGCCCTCTCCTACCCCCGTGACTCACGCCCAGGTGACGACTCACTCCCTCGGCAGGTGACAGAGCATTGCTCCTGCCTTGCCCTTGAAAATCAGCTGTGCCGGTGCCGCGTCAGCCGGCAGAGCAGCATATGCTCTCCCGGACTTCCCGAAGGAGCACTCGGGGTTCACCGCTAGCCAAGCCCGAGCTCCCCGCCGGCGCGGTTGGGGGTTTGGGGACCACTTACCCATCCGAGGAGACACCCCAGCATGTCCCAGGCAAGGCAAAGCCGGGCTCTCATCATCGTCAACACCGACTTCTGCAGCAGCGACGGCGAGGTGGAGTTCGGGATCCGGAGAGGAGCCAGGAAAGAAGCGGAGAAGCTCTCCAGGACGCTCTCGCGGCTCAACTACGAGGTGAAGCTGGCGCATAACAAGACAGCCAAGGAGATAGAAGACCTTTATCAGCAAGGTACGTGCCAGCCCCTCACCCCCTCCTCATCCTCCCCCCGGCCCAGCCACCCCCCGTCCCCCACCTCTTGGCCCGAGGCCCCGAGTGGAGGCTCGCAGGCGGGGGGTCGGCCGTGTCGTTGCAGAGAGCTGCTGCGAGCACGGCGAGCACTTCGTGAGCGTCATCTCCAGCCACGGAGAGGAGGGCATCGTATTCGGTTGCGACACGGAGCCGGTTAAGCTGACCCGGATTTTCCAGATTTTATCCTCAGAGAAGTGCCCGGTGCTCACCAAAATACCCAAAATCTTCTTTATCCAGGTAACGCAGCCGCTGGGTGATAATTTGATCCCCTTTTTGCTAAGTTCGCGCAGAATTAGGCTGGCACAAGCACGAGGCTTAAGGCTGCTGCCGGTGTAAATCTGGTTTAATTGTGGATTTTGGTACATCCGTGTGAGAGCTTGGTCCCTTCTTCGCTCCCCAGCTTCCCACCACAACCCTCCATCCCTCTTTTTTCACGCTTTCACCGACTTTGAAGTCTCCCTGCTCCCTGCACACTCCCTTCCCAGCCTCTCATCGCCCATACACGTGTCCCTTCTTCGGGAAACAGCCTCGGTCTTTTCCCGGCGTCTCCAGACAGGAGCATTTCTCCCGGTGCTTCGCACCCTCCGCACTACCTGGGCTGAAACCAAATTGTTTGCCGTGCTCCGTGACACTGCTGGGATCAAATATTCCTCCCAGTCAGCACTAGGATACAGCTGAATCAGCAAAAGCTGCCTTTAAATCCCATCACCGTGACGTTTGGGCACAGCAAAGTCCTGGGGTACGGCCGGGAGAAGCCCGGCTGCGAACTGGCCGTGAAAGAAAATAAAGGGAAAGAAAGTAAAGCCCCCGGCTGGTTCCCAGGCAGCGGAGCGGGGAGGGGTGTGAGCGTGCCCTCGCAGGAACGGAGCCCTGGAAGTCCGCTTCCACGCCGATCCGACAGGCAGGATTAGATCACTGCACAAATAACCCCGCAGCCGGATGGATACCGGCAGATAGCGCGAGCTCGGCAAACATTATGCAAATACACAGAAATCTTTTCACCTGAAAGCGAGTGTAAGTCGCTCACCGCACTCGTTTCCTTCTGGAAAAGGGCTTGGCCGCTGTTCAGGAGCGGCGACAGCCGGGGCCATCCCCCAGACGAGCCAACAAACCCGGAGTCTGCCCCGGGCGCCTCGGTCAGCGGGCAAAGCTCGCGCCTGTGCCGGCGACCGCTGTCCTGTGCGGAGCGAGCACGGCAGGGCTGAGGGTGCCCGGAGCCCGGGCTGGAGGAGAAGGGCTGCTCTCCCTCGCCGGCACCACGGCTCTCGGGTCCCCGCGGCTCCCGCGGCCTCAGCAGGGAGAGGCGAGGGGGTGCTCCCCTCTCCCCCAACATGCTTCCAGGCGTATTTCTGGGCTCGAACGTGCGGCTCTGCCTTTACCAGGGAGGGGTAAATGCAAAGGGAAGGGGAACCAGGCTCGCGAGAAAGGCGTAGGGAAGAGAGGAGGGAAGAGGCTCGGCAGAGCTGCGCTGCGACGGACGAGGAGGGAAGAGGATGCTCGGCGCGTGGGACGGGAAGGGGCTGGAGACGGGAGAGGAGCCACGCGGGGCTGCAGGACTCGGGGAACGGGAGCCGCTCGGCACCACGGGACGGGCTGCAGGCTCGGCTTGTGGGGGACAGGCCCACAGGGAGCCCCCAAAGACCCCACGAGCTTCAGGCTCAGCCCAGAGACGGGGAGAAGGGAGGGAGCAGAGCGGGGGAAGCTCACGAGGGCCGTTCTGCCCGCAGGCTTGCCGGGGGCGCGAGCTGGACCAGGGGGTGGTGGTGGAGTGCGACAGCAAGGAGCCCGAGCAGGAGCCGGACTCCTTCTCGCACTACCTCTCCCTCCCGCCCCAAACCGCCGTGATGTTCGCCTGCAGCCCAGGTAAGGCGGAGCCCCCGGCACGCCAGCGCCGGCCGAAAACGCTTCCTTCGGGAAACCCCGCCGCGACGGGGCCGGGGCACAGCCAACGTCGCTCTCCTTCCTTTGCACTCCGCAGGCTACGCGGCCTTCCTCAACATCTCCGGCTCCATGTTCCTCCAGGCCCTACTCAAGGTCCTGGAGGGAGAGGAACGTCACCTGGCCCTCAACCGCCTCCTGACCCGCATCAGCTGGGAGGTGGCTTTTTGCTGCCAGGCCAGGGGCACCTACGAGGGATGCAAGGAGATGCCCTGCTTCGTCACCAACCTGCTGCAGGAGGTCTTCCCCTTCTCGGCGCCCGTCACGGAGGAGGCAGACGGCGTTTAAGAGCTGCCGGCTCTGCAGGAAAGCCCGAGGGGTGAAGAGCAGCAGCTTGGTTGCAAGAAGTTCCCTGCCACGCGTGGAGAAAAAAAGACAAATTACAAGAAAACCAACAGAAAACCCCGCTGGAAAGGTGACCGGCTCAGCCCGGGAGGTGCCGGAGCCACGGGAGGTTTTAACAAGCCAAGCGCAGCTGGGGCAGATCTTCCCACGGGACCTTCCGCAGAGCGGAAACATCGGATCTAAGCACACGACGGCACAGCGACACCCAAACACCCTGCAGCTCCTGAGGGGGATGTAAACCTGCTTCTCCCCTCGATTTTCTTACACGAAAGAGCTCCAACCTCGCAAATGCAGTCTCACCCGTTTTGGTTTTGGTTTTTTTAATCTACACAAACCTTCGCAGGCCACGGACTTTTGTCTCGCAGAGGCAAAGCTGACGTGTTTACTCGGCTGGTGCCCTACCCATAACGAAAATACGGCTGCCCTGATGTAAAGATCGCCTCGCGTTCGAGCTGTTCATGGGCTGTGTAAGAGTCAAAGCTTTAAAAAAAAATAAAACACAGGGTGGGTAGCAGGATTTGCAGGTTGGCGGGTTAACTCGGGACCTGGCTGGAGGTCAGGGAGTGGGTCTGGGAGCGTTTGCTCAAGGCAGCTCCGAGTTCACGCGGGATAACTGGGTCTTTGCGAGCTTCCCTCCGACGTGAGCGAGGGGAGAGGGGAAGAGCTCCAGCGAGTGGAGGGGACGGACAGGCTGGGACACCTCGTGGTCCCGAGGTATTTGCTCAAGCTCCTCTCCTCCCGTCGTCTCTTTGGTACCAAGAATAAACACAAAAGCCACGACAATAAAAAAAGCCGAAGGGCTCCTGTGCAAAGAGGGGTTTCCGTGGTCTGCGAGCAGGGCACGGGTCCTCAGGGGGCCGCAGGAGGACGGAGGGGCCGAAGGGGGCAAAGACCTCCAGCAAAGCGCGCCGAGTTTCACCCCACGCGTTAAACCCACGCATTAAACTCACGCCACCTCCACCCTAAGGGCCTCTCGGATAAACTCCGGTATTTCTCAGCATAGCCCCGAGCAACTCAGCTCCGATAAGCAGAGCCCAACCCAGCCGGCAGGTAATTTTGGTTTCATTCAGCATTTTTTTCCGCTCCTGGACTTTGACTCACGCGTAGGCGTCGCAGCCACCCCAACGCAACCTGGGCTCGGGACTCACGGCGACGGGACGCTCGCGCCGCTGCCTCTCCCTTCGGGGACGCGCAGGGCTGCGCCTGCCCCGCCGCGCTCGCTCTGCCTGTAGGAAGAAAAGAGTTTTGAGACCTCTGCAGCATCTCAGATCGGGGCGGAAGGGGCAAGGGGTTCAAAGAGCTCTTGGAGCACGATTCAGTAATTCTTGTTTCTTGGGGAAATCGCTCTCAAGACGGGCAGCAGAGCGGTGCTCCGATCTCCTCGAGGGGAGACGTGGATGAGCATCTATCCAACAACCCCATACGCAGACGAACGGAGAATTTTCATTTTAATCCCCCCACTTCCCCCTTTTTTCCTCCCCCAAGCTCTCAGCAACGCTGTCAACAGGAAAACAAGTGTTGCTCCCTTTTTCCTAGCACGTCCTCTGCGCTCGCTGCCAGGCAGCTGGTGTCCAGCCAAGCTGGAGGAGAGTGCAGGAGGGTGGATTTTCTCCTTTTAGGGAAAAAAAGTGGGGGAAAGGAGAAAGTTTCTTGCATTTACTGCAGGAAGCAGCAGTAGACGCTGCCCAGAAGCGCCGTCATCTTCTGCCGGGGATCACGGCACCTTCTCTTCCCCTTTCCACGGCTGGCGGGGCAGCGGCGTCCCACGCAGGGTGCTCTCGCCGCGGGGGAAGCGAAGCAGCACCGCCGGGCTCCGGCTTTTCCAGGGACGGGGCCGCATCCTCAGAGCCTCCCTGTGGGGGAAAGAAGAAAGACAACGGGACAGATCCACCGCCCAGCTCTGTCGAGAGCGGTTTAAACTCCATCCTAAGGTCTGGTCCTGAGTAACCCCGCTGACCCCCGCGCGTACGAGGGCAGGAACGGGGCTGCCGACACAGGGCGAAGCAGACTGGAAACCTTTCAAATCCGCTCTCGGCTGAAACCCGTCTCGGCTCCTTCCGGCTGCAGGGACGCAGAACCGGGTTTGCATGAGCAAATCGAGCAGACAAAAGCCTTGAACACAAACCACTCAGCTCAAAGGCTGTTGGTTTTGTTAAAACCATTTTTTTTTTTTCTGCACAAAGAGGAACTAACCCGCACTGTTGTTGCCAGGCTTCAAAGGAGACCACAAAAAGAACACACACACACACACAAAAAGAGGTGAAAACTCCTTATTTATTTTTCTTAAATCCATTTATTGACTTCACCACACAGGGGGGAAAAAAAAAAAAAGTACAAAGAAATATAAAAATTCTGATCCTTCAAAGCAAGTTGCATTTCACTGCAGCGGAAAACAAACCTTTTGCTGATTCAAACCGGCAAGGCAGCTGGCCCAAAACTAGTAAGATTTGGCAAAAAACCTACGTTCCGACAGATGCCGTCCACTCGAAACCCGTCTTGTGTCCACAGGGAAAAGGTCACGCGCACCTTGCCCAGTTGGAAACGCGTTGCATGAATTTAAATGCCCTAAAAGCCACCAAACCGGGAGCCGTTCCCAGCAGCTCGGGCAATTACAGCGACCGTCGCCAGAAACACGCCGCCCTCGGGGGAAATTTAGGGGGGAGCCCCCCCGATTTAGCCTGGCCTGGGCTTTGCCTCTCCCCAAACCCTGCACTTCCCGGGCGTTTCTGTTCTGCCAGAGCCACGCCGGGCACCGAGCAAAGCAACAGCTCCCACCAGGACGCGACATACGGCCTCGTTAACCCGAGGAACGAGCTCGCGCTCGGTGCATCCTGAGGATGGAGGCGTTGGAGGTAGGACAGTCCCGCTCCCCGAAGGCGGCGCTCGCTCCGGCTCGCTGTTAAAAGCCGGCTGCTGGCATCGGGGTGGGATTTCCAGCCCAGCTTGGAGCGGCCGAGGAGTGAAAGGCATCTCAAAAAGCTCGTGGGATAGAAAAGCAAGCAGACGGTGGAAAAAAAAACCTTTGGGAATTATTTTTCAATTAAAAAAAAATAGGAGGAAGCGGGAAAACAGTGCACACACTCTAAAAAATCAGGAACGAGCAGCTCAGAAGCACAGGGTATTTCACACGTTGGAATGTTTCTCCCCCCACCGCCATCAGACCAAAGCCACCTGAATCCGCCGCCAACAGCGAGCCTCAGACTTATCCTCCGGGATCTCTGGAGGAGCGGAGGCTCCTTGCAGGAGTTCCCACCCTTTTCAGAAGGCACATTTCCCCCCCAAGGGTTACGTTCCCAGACTTGTTTTCCTTTCTCTTCCCTCCACCTCACACTCCCGTTCTCCAAAATAGCTTCTGTAAGTACTTTCAGCATCAGAAAAGTTTACGACGGAAACCTCGGAAGCTATTTAAAGCCAAGAGGGATTTTCTCCCGCTCTGCGTGCTTGCTAACAGCCAGCAAAAAGGGAAAAAAAAAGAGGATTTTTCTTTTAGGAAAGGGTCAAATCCCTTCTCCCCTCTTACGCGGGCAATGAATCATTAAGGAAAAAAAAAATACAGCTGTAGCTTTCATGTCCAGACAAGGAAACGTCTTTGCCCTTGTCAAACGCGACTATCTTTAGCAACCGCAGGGCAGATTACCAATTGTCCACGACCTCGGGACGGCCGGAAAAAGGCCGGCCTCATCCCCCGAGTCGCTTTCGCAGCCAGCTGGAGGGAAGTTAACCCCAGCGGGATCCTTCCTGCGCAGTCGGTTGGGAAGCGCAGGGCGAGGGAGACCCGCGCGCGGCTGGCACGAGCGCCGGGCGCGGACAGATACCCGCGTGAAGAGCTCTACCCGCCTCATACCAGTTTTTTTTCTGCCCATATTGGAAAAAAAAACAAAATCACAAGCCGGGCAGGCACTTCACGCCCTCTTCCGAAACGTCCCGTCTCAAACAAACCTCTTTGGAGTAGAACTACAAAAATAAAAACCACCTCACAGCTATAACTCGTGAATCAACACGTTTTGCAGCCTTAAATATCACCACTACGTCCCGGCCCCTTGTTGAAGTGCTCCACAGTCAGAGCGAAGCGACCAGCTCAGCGACAAGCCGCTGGTTACATGTACGTCCAAGTACACGGAACTTCTCCAAGCCGCGGGGGAGCGGGAAGCGGCGATAAGCCCTGTCACGCGTCCGTCACCTGCTCGGGAGCCGGCCTCGGGGAGGAGACGCCCCGCGGTGACTCACGGCAGAAAGGACGGCGCCCGCGCCGCGGGCTGCAACCGTTTCCCAAGGCGCCGCCGAGGCTCGCGCGCCGCGGGGGGACGAGCAGCCCCCTCGCCTCTCGGCCGGGCGAGAAAGCGGCACCGCGCCAGCCGGAGCCCACGCCGGGCGCTCGGTCGCGACGAGCTCTGCCGCCGACGGAGGCTCGCTCGGCGCGGCTGAATGCTCCGGCGCCTCGGTATGGCGTTTTGGAGGAAGAGGTCTGAAGGACTGCAAGTTTCATTCATCCCAAACGCTCCAGGATCACCGTACGTCCCACGTCACCGCACGACTACGTTTTACAAGGGGCGGGAAAGCAATCTGCCAAGGCAAAGCCTGCTACAGCTACACCGCGGCCGTTCGGCACGAAGCTTTCTAAGCCTAACGCGCCCTCCTTCACAGCATCAAACCGCAACGTCGCCCTCAGCACAAGCGTCTGAACTCTGACTGTGAGGGAACAGACCCGCGGGCGGGGAAGTTTAAGCTACAACGCAAGGGCCGAGGCCAGCTCCGGCGTTTCAAGATGCGCACAAAAGAGAGACTCCAGACGTTAAGCTCTAACATTGTCTTCATCACAGAGAGAGGGGGGAAAATAATCAAATCGGAGTCCTTGGCGGATCGTTTCCAAACTAGTGCAATCAGTCACGCTCCGAACTTGGGCATCCAAACACAATGGACAGAAGGAGAACGTCCGTGTCTCGAGCGAGACCGTGCCGGTTACAAAGGCAGCTCTATGACTCTGGAAGGGGAAGACTCAGACGGCTCATTTCGCAGGCGGGTATTTTTTTTTTCTTCCCCAAGAGGAGACGTCAGTACAGTAGATGGCAAATTCCATTTCATTTGGACACAGAAGTTCCGTCAAGCGCAGGGGACCGGCTTTTCCTGCGCCACAGGCTAGAGGCCAGACACCCAAGCGGAAAACGAGCAGCAGCCGGGAAAGGAGAAACGCGTTTCGGGGGAAGTGAGAGGTTTAACGTTACCGAGGTGCAGGTGCAAAACGAAAAGCATTTCCCCTTCCTCCTGTTGTCCGAAACCTGAACGCGGCGGCACAGCTACAACTCAGAGCGCTACAGCGGGGGAGTCGCTGGGTGTCCCGGGGTTCCTGCGCTTTCATCGCCGGCCGTCATTCCACCGAACATCCGAGGAGGAATCTAGATCTGGAAAGGCACAAAGAAAGGTTTCAGCGATTTGAAAGCTCAGCGTTGCTTTTTACCCTGACAAAGCATCGGGGTTTGAGCGGGCTGAGCGTCTCTGACGAGCTTTCCAATAAAAACCAAGCTCTTTCTAACTGCCCGCCCGCTTTCTTGTGCCTCAGGGACAAGCCGGGGAATTCCTGGCAAGGGAAACAAACTCCCAAAATACCGATGAGACTGAATGGGGAGGCTCAAGCAGGCAAATCATCCTGGTGGCGCTCAGAGGGGTTCCCCAGCCAGGCACGGCTGCAATTCGGGAAGGGAGAGAACTCGGCACTGCTGCAGAGCCGCCGCCGCACCGAGGACGACTCTGCCTCGAGTTTTATAGGCGAAATCCCTCGCGGCGCTCGAAAAGGGCCATCGCCGCGGTCCCCCGAATGCTGGCAGCCTTCTGAAAGGCCAAGTTTCAGCTTAACTTCTCCGGCTTTAAAAAATTTTATTTCCTTGTCTCCTCTTCCCATTGCAGAAACTAACTACAGACCTCAAGGACAACAGGTGAAAAAAGTTTCAAGGGGAAGAAGAAAGGGAATTCTCCCCAAATCCTGCCCTTCCCCTGCAAAGAAAAAGTCGTTTGAGTCAGTGACAAACTGTTCTGAAGCACACCGGAGCTCGAGACTCACACGCTTCTGTTCTGTTAGCCCTCTCTGCCACCACTCCCCAGCATCACTGCTTCCATTTTCTGGCAAAACCCCGTTTCCAGACCAAGAGCTAAAAAATCTGCTTTCCAATAGGCGCTTTGTGACCATTTCTATAGGTGAAGAGCCAATATATCGCATTTACAGTATACGCCAGGCACCGCAGCCCCTTTGCCGGCTCCCGGGGTGAGGCAGCGCCCGTTTGGGGTAGATCTTACCTTCTGATCCAGTCTCTGATAATCGCCAGATTTGGGCCGCCGACCGCTTTTCGATCTTTTCCCTTCCAGAGCAAAAGCAATGATCTTTAGAGAGAGAAGCGGGGACAAGGTGAGTGCGACAGCAGCGACCAAAAAAAGCTTTTTCTCCCTTCAAACACAGGCGCTTTCTAAGGGGCCAAAGACCAGCTTCCCTCACCTCCTCCTAGTGACCACAGTTCATGTGAAAAAGCACCCGAAACAAATAACTGCCAATATTTAAAGCCGGCTAAGGTTGAAAGCGGGCGATAATGAGGTTTGGTAATGTGCAGAAAGCAGTAAGAATTTGCTCCCTTTCTCCTAGCTCAAAAACAGCTTGACAGGAGGGAAGAACACCAGCAAAAGACAGTTACGTCATTTGAGCTGCATCTGCCCGTGCGGGACTATTTTAGGACAAATCTTCCGCAACCTGCTATAGAAAACTCATTGTCAGCGAGAAAACATGGGGTAACTTCATACATCATCTCCTTTTCACCTCCCTCAGGTGAAAATAACCGCCGGCGCTGAGGCCACCCAATTTCCACGGCGATCCGACCCCTTTCCTAGTGACAAAGCCCCCTCTGCTCCTCCCAAAGCTGTCGGCGCCAAGGCTCAGAGGAACGTCAACCGAAGCCACGCCGCACAGCGAGCGGGAGAAACAAAAGTCGGGGCGAGGGGAAAGGTCTTCAGCTGAGCAGGTCCCGATCGGGGGCCGGCGAGAGGAAAGGGAGCTCCTACGGCGCGGGGGAGGCGTCGGGAGCCCGGGTAAGGAGCGCAGGCACTCACCTTGCGTTTGTTGTGATACGCTACGTACAAGGCGGCAACGACGATAGCTGTGGTCACCAGGTAGGCGAAGAAGTGGCTGCTCTCCGACTGGTCCCTGGGGGCAGAAGGAACGCTCTTCTCTCTCTCCTTATTAGAGGAGGAAGCACCGCCGCCTTCTTTAGGCCCGTTCTCTTCCTCTCCGGCGCCTTCTCCATCCTCTAAAAAGCCGTCGCCCTCAGCAGTGGAGGAAGTTGATTGTGGCAATACATTATTATCTCTCGATGAGTCCATTTGATTACCCTGGTTGTTGGCCTGGTTATCGCCGTTACTGCCTGGGTTGCTGCCCTGGTTGTCGGTGTTGCTCTCCTGTTTGTTGGTCTGACTCTGGTCATTACTGCTCGGGTTGTTGCCCTGGTTCGTGTCGTTGTTGCCCTCCTGTTTGTTGGTCTGACTCTGGTCGTTACTGCTCGGGTTGTTGCCCTGGTTCGTGTCGTTGTTGCCCTGGTTCGTGTCGTTGTTGCCCTGGTTCGTGTCGTTGTTGCCCTGGTTCGTGTCGTTGTTGCCCTGGTTCGTGTTGCTGCTGTCTTCGTTGTTGCTCTGGTTCTGGTTGTTGTTCTCGTTCTTCTTGTCACTCTCCTGGCTGTTGCCCTGGTCCTGGCCCTGGCCGTTGCCATCCTGGGTGCTGCTGCCCTGGCTGTTGCCGCCCTGGCCCTGGGTGTTGCTGCCCTGGCTCTGGCCGTTGCCGTCCTGGCCGTTGCCACCCTGGGCGTTGGGGCTGCTGCTCTGGCTGGCGGTTTGGTTACCGGCACCCCCGTCTTGTTCGGTTTGGGAACTTGTGCTGCTGTCTTGGCCGCCCTGGCCGTTGCCACTCTGACTGCTGCCCTTGCCGTCCGCCTGCTTCTCTGTGCCGTTGCTGGACGCACCCGTGTCCTTCCGGTCCTTGTCTGTCATCCCTCCGTTATCTGTGTCCGATTTGGTGTCTTTCTCCTTGCCTGTATCCGATTCAGGGTGCTGTTTTTCGTCGGTTCTGGACGTATCCGGGTGCTCATCCTCTTGGGGCTCCGGGCCGGTAGATTGTCCCGACTGGAAGGATTCCCCAGCGCCTGCTGAAGTTTTGTTGGACTCCATTTGCGGCGACCCCTGCCCCGTACCTGTCGGCAAACCCCAGAGGCTACAGTCACTGCCTGCGGTCGGTGGGAGCCGCCGGCCCGGCTGCCCGAGGCAGCTCCCCGGCCCGCGCAGCCCCGCCGCTGCCGAAAGGGGAAGGAAACTCCCCTGCGAGGGAAACGGAGGGGGGAGGAACCAAAGGGGCGACAAACGCGGCGGCAGGCTGCCCCGAGGGAGCCCCGGGCCCCTCCGCGGGACGCCCACCGCACGCAGGACGCGCCCCACGGCAGAAGGGTCCCCGCAAACCGAGCGCTCGCGTCAGACCCACCCCGGCCCGAGGGCAAGCGCTGCCCTGGCCTCGCTACTCCCCCTCCCGGCACCGCCGCGGGCCCAGCCCAACCGCTCCCCGTCAGCGAGCCCGCCCCGGGGCCCCCCGGCCGCGGCCCTCCCCGCCGCTCCCCCGCCCGCAGGCCCCCTCTCACTGCCTTCCCCCGCCCCGGGCACCGCCGGCCTCTCACCCTGGCTCTGGGCGGCGGCGCTGAGCGCTAAGAGCAGCAGGAGCTGCCACAGCGCCATGGCGGCCCGAGCCGAACGGCCGTCCCCGCCAACCACCGGCCCGCCCGCTTCCGCTTCCGGTAAGCCAAGAGCTACTTCCGGGAGGAGATCTCGCGAGAGCGGGGCGGCGGTGGGCGGGAGCGGGAACGGCCGCGCGGGGGTGGGTGTGAAACAAGGAAGGGGCGGGGCTTGAGGCGGCTGGGGCGGGGTTTAAGGAGTGGGGCGGTGCCGAGAGGAGTGGGGTGGGACTTGAGGATGGGCGGGGCTTGCTAAGACTGAGGCGGGGCTTGTTGCGAATCGGGGCGGGCTTCGGGCGTAGGGGCGTGGCTTGTTGCGAATTGGGGGCGGGCTTCAGGCGTAGGGGCGGGGCTTGTTGCGAATCGGGGGCGGGCTTGGGGTGTAGGGGCGGGGCTTGTGGAGAATCGGGGTGGGGCTTAACATGGCTGGTGCATATATTGGGCGGGCTTATGCAAATCAAGGGCGGGGCTTAGGTGCCCACGGCCCGTGCCAGGCCTGGCCTCCCCCGCAGGCCTCGCCCCGGGCGCGGCTCCATGTTTGGGGTAAAAGCAGCATTTTGAGGCAAAACCAGCTATTCTGGGGGCCGATTCCAGGCCTCGAGGAAGCAGCGCTGGGCCGTTGCGTCGCACCGTGAGGGCCGGGCCTTCTCTCCCGCCGAGCCGGGCCCTGACCGCACCCCGTGGCCCACGGGCTCCTCCGCTGTGGGCCGTGGTGGGGGCGAGTGGTGAGAAATCGGGGCTAATTCCCCTCCCTTTGGCTCAGGGCCGCTTCCCGAAAGCGATCCCGAGGACGGCGGCCCCACCGAGGGAGCGTGGCTGGCCCGGCAGCTCCGATAACCTTTTATTTCTCTTTTAGGCCAGGGCAGACACGTCCTGCTCCGCCACAGCTCCTCCCACCGGCAGCAGCAGATCAGCCCTTGGCTCTCCGTGGGCACCGAGGACTATTCACTCCTTTCCTCTGTAGATAATTTACCTACTGAAGACTGTTATGTCTCCCTTCTCCGGACTGAACGTCCATCGTTTCCTGTAGGTTGTGTCCTTGCTGCTCTTTTCCGGGCTTTCTGCGGGCACACCACACCTTGAAGGGTACTGCCCAAAACCGGGGACGATCCTCCAGCTTGGTCAGCAGAACAAACATACGGATTTCATCACGTCTTGCTGATAATCCTACCCATCTCCAACCTCCTGCTCTGCTGCCCGGAATCGAAAACGACCTGTACTTGAGGCAGATAAAATAAAAATGTAGAAAGATCCTCAAGTCCACCTATCGTCCTTCTGCCATGGTCAGGGCGGCTACGGGGATCTGGAGCCCGTAGCCGGAGCTCCTCAGATGGATTTGATGTCCTGAGGTCCATGAACTGCGACCCTACGGCAGTGAGTCAAGGTGGCTGCAGTGCTGGGTGTCCGTGAGCTGTGACTGATGTCATCTGTGGTTGTCTTCCAGCCGTATGGCACCTGCTGTGTCCAAAAGTTGTCCCCTCCTGCTGTCCAAGACTTTCTCGAGGGGTTTTGCCTCCTGCTGATGTCTCTTCCCTTTTCCAGCAGATGTCTGCTGAGCCGTGGCTTTTTGAGGCTCCTGGTAGAACAAAGAGCTCCAGATGTTCTTCCTGGGTCTTCCCCGTGTTCTTTACGGCTACCCAGCGACCTTGCGCAGGTCTGTCTCCCTCTGTTTAGGGACGTCGTCACGGGGGTACATCGTTCTTCAAAAAGTTTTATCCCCATTTTTTTCCCTGCCTGCCCTTCCCAAACCAGCCAGAGCTTTGATAATCGGTTTTCCAGGCACACGGATTATGCCATCAAGCCTCTGTAATTTGGTTTATTAGTAACAATCCCGATCTGTCCTCCCCGTCATCTCACTTCTTTCCTTTTAGATCAATGGATTTGTCAGGAACGGCCTTCATCTCCGCCCAGGATGAACTTCCTTGGTGCTCAGCCACTCCAGACCACGCGCGCTTCCCACCACTGCTTAGTGTCACCAGCGCTGTCGCATCCCTGACGCGGCATCCCGCAGCGCTGAGCGCGGAACGACAAGCAGCGAAGTCTCACGTGTCTCCAGCAGGCACTGCAGGAACATCACGGATCCGTTAGCTTCCCCAGTCAGTCCGTTTAACGCTAAAACACAGAAAAATATCACAATATCATCCAACATGCGAACCAAATGAGTCCCGCACGGTGATAATGCTTTGGGGAATAATCCTGACTTGGCCTCGGAGCATGATGGATTATGTGGTCGATTTTCCTCCTCTTTTTTTTCCAATCCTCTATTCAATTCAATACATTCCAATAATCCTCGCGGCTCGGTTCTGCCCATGCCTGCCTTTCTAAGGAGACAGAAGAACAGTTGGCCCGATGCTTTTGTTGAGATTTAAAACAGACAAGCGAGGCTATTTCTCATGCCCAGCCACTTCGGCTTTCACTCACACCCCTGGAAGTCAAGAGTAACTGAACGGAGGCCAAGTTCCTCTGGATTTACAACAATGCATCTGGGAACAGAATTCTGCCCAAAATACCGAGTACGAGGCTGACATCAGCTCCGCGCCTGGTGGCTCACACCAGGCTCGCTTTCCTTCAACAGTTTTCTTGGCTACAACGCGATAAACAGGACCCGCGACCTCGCCTAACCTCTGCGCGGCTGCACCCTCCCCGCGCAGCCCCGGGAACGGGAAGCCGCCATCAGCGCGGACGACGAGGAAGTTGCTTCTGGCTTCGGCACGATTACGCGGATGTAGACCGGTAGGAGGAAAAGGAGGAGGGTTGAGGATTATTACCTCTGTCCGCTGGGAAGCAGGAGGAGGAAATTCTCTTTCGGTCCCGCCCAGCTGCTTCCCGAAGCGATGGCAGCTGCTTGTCCTTGGTCGCCCGAAAAAAAACTCCTTTGCATTCAAACGTAAGCGAGGTTTCGGTTGGTTTCCTAGACTGGTTCTGTCTCTTCTCATCAATCCTTGTGGGATGACACTTTTGGGGGATGACTCTTTCCGAGAACGGCCACGACGGCCAAGAAGAGGCTGGATGCACAAAGCTGGCCTTTAATTTATCCCCAACCGGGGCGTTTTGGCGTGGTCTCCCAAGGTCTGGTGACAACCTCGCGCTTGGAGGTAATGAAGTCCTCACCTTGCCAGAAGCGTCTGCATCCCCCGTCCCGTCCCTTTCCCCCGAGGGCTAATCTGGTCAGGATAAAGGATCAAAAGGAGAAACAATTAGCAAATGGAAGAATTTAATGATGCTAATTAAAATGTATTAAGTGTAGCCACTGCCTCTGCACCAGCTGCTTTGGCAGGAGCCTGGAGCCTGCGGAGCGCCAGCCTTGCCCCGGTGCGGAGCGGCGAAACGGGACATCTGGTGCGCCCTCCCCCCGGCCCCTCGCAAAAAAGCAGGTTAGAGGAAACCTTCGTTTCATTTGCTGCTGCTCGCCGGGTTCGTGGCGGAGCCCCTAATTAGCTCCATCTCTGCAGGAGACCCCTGGGACCTCATTAGGCATTTCAATTAGTGAATAGCCAGAGCTGTGGAGGGAGAGGGGGCTGGGGGCCGTTTGATCAAGATGGCTGCAATTAAGCAAGCGGACGGAGGTGACAGAAGTAACCCCGCTTCCAAAAAACAAAGTGGGGAAAGCACCAAGCTGGCTCCCAGATGCTCCCTGCGCACCAGAGCAAGCTCTCCCAGAAGTTTGCTCTCGACAAGCTCTTAACGAGACGTTTGCCAGCTCCCGGCAATAAAACCCCACGATAGCTGCAGCGGGTTTAGGGCTCGGCTCGTCACAAAAATGTCACCCTTTAATTGAGGTTTTAAACCTTTTCTTCCTGTACGTCACGTTTCTGGACAGGGATGCACTCACAGGCGCGTCCCCCCCCTCTCCCCGCGCCGTCCCCGGCGCTGCCCATCCGCTGCGCTGCGGCCCAGCGCCCCGGCCACCCCAAGCACGGCTCTGCGGTGATTGCTCAGCCGGGAGACACCAGGCACTTCTTGAACTTCCTTTCGCTCTGGGAACGGGTGGCAAAGACGATGAACATGCGTTTCCCAAGGACGCGGCCGCCCGTTCCCAATTCCAGCTTCATCGTTCCCCCGCCTGCTCCCAGCTCTCCTGCTCACCCGTTCCTCCTGCTGTGTCTCGGCGCTTTCTCCGTGGACCTCGGCTGTCGGAGGGGACGGCAAACCCCAAACGAGCGGGTCCACCTCACCCCCCCTCGGCGCGGCCGGGGCCGAGCCCCACGCGGTGCTCATGCTGCCTTGCCCTGTGCGTGCAAGCGGCAACGTCTGCCGCAGCTGGGAGAGCAACGGGGACCCCGTCATTGGCACGACGGCCCCCGGCCCGGCTGTTTCGTGCCTCTCAGCTAAGGCAGAATGCGGCTGCCCCACCTCTCCCTGCTCTTCACACCGTGCTCTCCTTTCCTTCTGCTGCCAGCTCTCCGTGGGACACCGTTTCACTCCCTCCCTGACCTTTTCCCCCTCATTGGATGTGGTTGGGATCAACCCTATGAAAAAAAAAAGTCGTCTCCAAAGCAGGGCCAGGGAGGGTGCAATGGCAGACGCCTCATTTTCTCAGGAGACCAAGGGAAAAATGAGGAATCTTTGGCCGCAAAATCGGGGGGTTTTTGTTGCAAGTTTGAAAAGTGAATTCTTGTAACTGGGAAATGCTGCTAGAGAGCTCCGCGGGACCCCCACGCACAGCTCTCCTCTGCGCCCCGGGCTGCCCGCTCGCCTTCAGCTCCTACGTCTAAGGGTACGTTAAGCATCGTGAGAAATGGAGTACAAAACTCGCCCAAAAAAGAGGAGAGGGGCTACCAGAGCCCCTGAGGAATCAGTTTTCTATTGATAACCCGTCTGAACGCGACGTTCCCATCCAGCCGTGTCGCTGCAAGCACGAAGGATGTATGGATACCACGCTCAGCCTGGTTAAACTAAGGGAGCTTCAGCGTGTGCGTTTGAGCCCGGAGCGACGCGTAACTGGTCTTGCCCTCTTCTCCAGGAGGAGCGAAGCCAAGAGGGCTTTGGTGACCAGTTGCTTCTCTTCTAGCAGGGGATAATCCGAGCCTATCTCAGTTTAGGAGCGCTGCGAAAGCGTCGGAACAGATGTTCCCTTTCTGTATGGGAAAATGCCGAGTAAAACAAAGAAATATTCTCCTGCTGAAGTCCAACATCTGTTTGAAGCTGTCTGGCTCCGGTTCAGACTTTAATTCTTGTGACAGGTCTCTTCATGCCTTTAATTTCCCATGAAATCTAATTCAAGAAGTTGTTTGTCTGTAGCCTGCTCCCGGTGTTGGAGAGAGCGAGGCTGCATGTGATCCAGACGTTCCTCGCAGAAAACCAGTTTCTTGGAACAGCGTTCCTAAAAAAAGCTACGTTTTGCCTCTTTTCAAACCGCGGCCACGCACGTTTTCAGTGACACTCTAATCCTCTCAGGCCTGATCTCGCACAGCCGCGCGACACGCTATCAGGATGCCATTAATTAAAGCGTCGTGGCCGGTCCTCTCGGGTGCTGCTGTGGAGGAATCGTGCCCCGTCCCAGAATCCACAGATTTGTTCTTTGAAAGATCTTTAAACAATTTTCTGTGTGGAACAGAAACGCCTACCGAGTTCAGGGCTGTCTTGGGTGCGACAGCGAATAAAGATGCTCCGGGCGCCTTCTCGTGCTCGGAGGCTTTGGTGGTGGCCACCAAGAAGTGGGTATGGAGGAGCTGGGTCTGCTGCAGGCTCCTCTCGCTGCTCGAGGCTCTCGACTAACCAGGATCCCTTAGAGCAAAGATTTCGGGAGCTCCCACCCAGCCGGGATGCTCCGAGCTGTGAATTTAAGCTGTCGCTTCCAGTCCAGAAGATGATCCTCAGCTGGATGGGGGAAGCCACGCTCCCGCTGGAGGTACCGTCACTGTTTGCAGGAGTCATCTGGAGTGTTCACGAGGTTACGGGAGCCCGTGCTCGCCCCGAATGCGTCCCTGGTGCTCACGCAAGGGCTCGAGGCTGCGCTCGTCTGCACCCATAGCTGGGGGCATCGCTTTGGTAGTTCTGCCCAGCTGCAATGTGGAAACGGGAATCCTCGAATCCCGGTGTCATCCGCTGGGATTTACAGGTGCCAGTGTCGTCCCACGGCACGCACTCTTCACGCACAACATCTGGTAAACATGGACGCCGTCGTCCTGAAGGACAAGACACCAGGATGGTCCCTTTTCCGCTCTACCTGCAGACGGACACGTGCAGCTTGATAAAAATACATCCTCAGTGGCTTCTCACTCCCGCTCGGCACTGGAAAGGAAAAGAGAAGTGTCACGACAGGAGGCGAAGGCGTCATTTATCCCATCGAATGAGCAAAAGCACCCGCCAAACCGAGAGCCGGAGGGCCGGCAGCCGCGGGAAGGGCTCAGCCCATCGCTGATGGTGATGGTTTGGACGTTGCCCACCGCCACGGGCTGGGAGCCCGAGGGCACCGTGGTCCCCACGACGCAGGTAGGAGCCGGACTGGGTCCTGGGAAATGGAAATTGGCCAAGAAATTCAGGAAGGGGAATGAAACGGGGCTATAAACACCGCGAATCACCTTTGGGCAGGTGCAGCTCGGAGTGAAATCTGCAACAGAAAACAAAATCACAACTTTCAACAGGAAAACTTTGTTTCCTGTTAAAAATACAGTGAAACAGAAGAGTCTTGATTGGCTCAAGTGTTGAACTGACCAAGAACTCAAGATGGGTTGAAAATCCACTGGGTCACCCTGGGTTGCTTTTGCGCAGGTCCCTTTTCATCCTAATCTGTCTTTTCATTCCTGGTTTGGAAGAAGCAGGCGCAGGGCACCCTGCGGTTCCTGGCCGTGAGATACACACCAGTAACTCGCGGTCCTCGGCTTCTCAGGCACCCCCCGAACTGGTTTACCTAACCCCCCGCATCCTGCTGCCTGTCTCTCTCCACCAAACCGTACGCTGCCTGCTCGCTCCATCGCAGGGTTGCGACGGACACCCCAAAATCGCCCTGTGCCCATCAACGGAGGCGTCTGGGTGATGCTCTCGGGCTGGGGCCGTGCCTGGCCCCGTGCCCCGCGCTGGGGCTGGACCGGAGCCCCATCCCGAGCTGCTTCCTTGGGGCGCGGTGACGCTCGAGCGCCGGCGGGGAGAAGGTGGCGATGGGCAGGGAGCAAGCGCTTCCCCCACTGACCACGCTCACGCAGCAAGTTGCAGCTGTAGTTTTATTTCCTTTTGTGAAAAATAACAGGGATTCAAGGGGAAAAAAAAAAACCCCACCCAGGGCTCAGCCCCGGATCCTGCCCACCCCAGCACGACCGCGGGACGGAGCGGGGCCGACGGCGCAGCATCCTCAGGGCAGGATCCGGCTCCTTGCCGGGACGGAGCGGAGGCGATCACCGTGGCGGGGAGCAGAGCCGCGGGACGGGAGGACTTGGGAGCATCCAGAGGCACCGGGTTGGTAGCCGGCGTTTCTGCTCTTCCCTCCGGGATGGAGCGCCGGCCCCAGCTCAATGCCCGCCGCGGTTGGTGCCGGCGTGCCCGTGCACGGGAGCGCCGGGCCGTCGGCGTCATCGTGCCCTGCGGCAGCGACGGGCGCTCGGCTCGCGCCCGCGGTCAGCTCGTGGGAGACTTCCATCATCGGCAGCTTGTGGAGGGTTTGTTTTCTTTTTTTTTTTTCCTTTTTTTCCTTTTTTTTAATAAAAACGGTCTTTAGGTCAACTGCTGGCAGCAGCTCTGAGCAGAAAGCCCCTTTCTCCAGAGTCTGCTTACAAAAGAGTTCAGAAAGGGTCAAATATTGACCAATAATGGTTTTGGCTGCATTTGAAATCTTGATTGTGGCTTCTGCAATGTACAGCAGGGAGGGGACGGACGGGACGGGACGAGGGGGGACGAGTTTTTCCCTTAGTCAGCAGGTTTGGTGACCAGGGAGAGGGGCTGCGTCTGCAGCACGGCCAGGGCAGCCTGCGGGGACGGGATGGCGGCCGGCGAAGGACGGAGGCGAGGACAGGAGAGCCGTGGAGGGCACCGAGGTGAAGGGGATGGGTCTGGAGAGGAGCGAGGGCGGGCTGCCGAGGCTCGAGGAGGAGGAGGAGGAGGAAGAGAGAGGAGGAAGAAGAAAGAGGCGGCTTTGCCCGAGAGGAAGGCGGCTGAATGCACGGCGAGCTGAGCCCTGGCCTCCGGCTTGGTGGTGAGCGAGAGGGGCTGAGCCTGTTCCGAGTGGGTGGCAGCCGGCGCGGCCGGGGACGCCAGGGCGGCCGACGGCGTGGCGGGCGAATCCAGCATGCTGCCGTGGGAGGAGGCCGGGCTGTCGCAGGGCTTCTCGGCCGGCAGGTACTGCACGCACGGCTTCTTGCTCTTGGAAGCCAGGGAGCCTGCGAAGGAGGGAGGGCGGCGTGAGCGGCCGAAAGCCGGAGGAGGGAGGAGGCTGGCCGGGGGGGTACTCACTCTCCGTGTCGTGGCTTTGCTGCTGCGCCAGCTTCTCTCGCTTTCTCTTCTTTTTCTTGCCCTGGAAAATATTATACAGTCCTCACGTCGCTTTCTGCCACCGGAGAGCCCTTGGGGGCTGCTCGACGGATGAGAAATGGGGCTGACGGTGCCCCAGAGCAGCTCACGGGGATGCGGGAGCCACCGAGGGCAGCAGAGCATCCCCAGGGACTCAGCATCATCACCCGCCGCGCCCAGCACCCCAAAAACCGACCTCCCACCAGCCAAACCCCCTGGGAGAGGAGCCACCCGGGAACCCGGCGAGGGACGAGGAGGGGAGACCTCCTCCCGGCTGGGCCCCGTGGCCACGGGGCTTGGGGGCCACACTTACGTAGTTGTCCCGCGCCGACCACGTCGGGTAGAGCTGCGAGTGCAGCTGCCGCTCTTTCCGCGCGAGCTCGTAGTACTTCGCCTGCTCCTCCCGCGACAGCGAGTGCCACTGCAGGAGGGAGAAGAGACCGCGCTGCGAACCCTAAAGCCACACTGCGAACCCCAAAGCCGCACCGCAAACCCCAAAGCCACACTGCCAACCCCAAAGCCGTGCTGCAAACCCCAAAGCTGCACCACAAACCCCAAAGCTGCGCCACAAACCCCAAAGCCATGCTGCGAACCCCAAAGCTGCACCACAAATCCCAAAACCGCGCTGCAAACTCTAAAGCCGCGCCGCAAACCCCAAAGCTGCCCTGCAAACCCCAAAGCCGCCCTGCAAACCCCAAAGCTGCACCACAAACCCCAAAGCCGCGCTGCAAACCCCAAGGACACGCTGCAAACCCCAAAGCCGCGCTGCAAACCCCAAAGCTGCGCCACAAGCCCCAAAGCCGCACTGCAAACTCTAAAGCTTCACTGCAAACCCCAAAGCCGCGCTGCAAACCCGAAGGACAC